>JALIZH010027499.1:257500-365000 GCA_030522465.1 Rhipicephalus appendiculatus
AATAGTTTTTCGTTGATTCTGACAAAGTCCCGGCAAATCAATTTTCCAGCCAAACAGATTCACATTTGGCCACGTTTAAATTCAAATCACAGCGCCTTTTATACTGAATATTATTCGCTACAAAAATGGCTGAACCACCATGAGGATCATCAATTCGGTGACAATATTCGCTGATATAACCAGGAAAGCCATACAAGTCACCATGACTAGGGTGATAGCCTAGTCATGGTGACTTGTAAACAGATTCAGATTTGGCCACGTTTAAATTCAAATCACAGCGCCTTTTATACTGAATATTATTCGATACAAAAATGGCTGAACCACCATGAGGATCATCAATTCGGTGACAATATTCGCTGATATAACCAGGAAAGCCATACAAGTCACCATGACTAGGTGATAGCCAAGTTTCAGAGCAGCAGATAACAGAGAACTGGTGATTAAGGGAAGCCAGTAGAGCGGTAATACTGTCGTGGTTCTTAGGAAGGCTACGAGCATTGAAATGTATCAAAGAAAAACCCCAGTTCGGAGAAGGAATATTATTAAAATCACTCGGGAGGAAATAAGACATTTTTGTTTTTTCCCAAGGTTAACAATATTTCGCGCCTAAGCGTCGAACACATGCAAATCAGCGTCACAGAGAATTCTGTGCACCACACTATCCAGAGTTTGTCTTGCCTTGATAACACAATTGTCAGTCCATAGGAAAAGCCCACTTCATTTGTTTTTTTAGAGAAAGTGCCTTAGAAAACAGCCGCTTGTTGTCAGACGTCAGGTGCTCATTAACGTAGATTGCCCTTTCTTGTGCTCCCGAAAAACCGAGCAAATCTGTTTTTGGCCGTGACTTGCGAGCCTTCTTCAGAAACTCGGTGCGCTTGTCGCGCGAGCAGAAGCGAACAATTATGTTCTTGTTATTTGCGTCACGGGTTGGTACTCTGTGTGCAGTGTCGATGTCCTCAGTTTTAATAAGGGCAGCCTACTTTGTCGCCGAGAAGCTCGACAATGTTTCTGCAGTTTTCGCCTTGTGTTGTTGGAACACCTCTTATTTCCAAATTGTTGAGGCGGGAGTACTGTTCCAAGTGGCCAATCTTTTGCAGCAGCATCTGATTGTTTTCTTTGAGGTGTTTGTTGTCAGATATAAGGCGGCTGTTTTCCGATTTCGCTGCTTCAAACTTACTGCTCATGAAATCCATGGCTTTCTTCATGTCATCAACCTCAGATTTCACTTTCTTTACACTCTCAGGATGGCATCCAGTCACTGCAGACTTTACTGATTCCAACGTGTTATGAACGGCAGCTAATTTTCCTTTCAATTGACACCTTAAAATCTTTAAACTCTTTAGAAAGCGATGCAACGGTAGGAGCCATAGCAAAACGAGCGATCAGAGCACTGCAGTCAAGTAAAAAATAGACAGGAACAAAAAAAAAAGAAATGTAAGAGTAAACCACTCGAATCACCTGCGTAGGAAAGGCAGACGGATTAGAAGCAATCCGCAGGCTCTGATCGCTCGCTCAAATGGATGCTGCTGGATGGCCACGGTGCAGCTTAAGTATCCTGGATGCAGGCACAGCAGCGACACCAGTGGCGGAGACAGCAGCAGCAGCAGTTGATAGGGTCCAGTAGCCTGCAAAACACGTGTCGAAGTTTCCAAGATGCAGATTCACCAGGATGGCGATATGCAAACGACCCGTAGATACAGCGAGGCCTGTGTAGGAAAGGCAGACGGATTAGAAGCTGGGAATGCAGCAATCCACAGGCTCTGATCGCTCGCTCAAATGAGGCATAATAGACCCTGTACTTCTATTTTTCGCTTAAAACCACAAATTCTTGGGTGACCCTGTCATAGCCCCTTTAACGGGGCCATGAGAGGGTCAGGGCCCCTGTCATGACGGGGCCATGACAGGGGCCGTGACAGGGAATGACTCAGCAACCTACAATTAGCTCATGACATAGTGCTCTTCAGCGATAATAGCAACGAATTGCAATAAAAATATCGAGGAATTTTACCGAGAAAGTATTAAAGGAAGCCTGAAAATGAATATGATGACGACAAAGATACTGCGGAATAGCTTGACGAAAGAGAAAGAGTTCTCGATTGTAAACCACACATTGGAGTATATTAAAAAATATGTACAGGAGGGCCTAATCACAAAAAGGAATTCAACGAAAAAGAAGAATGGGCTGGAGTGCTTTCGGCAGGCACTCCCAAATTAGGTCAGGAAATGGGCCGTTGTTATGAAGGCCTCCGCCTCCGCTCAGGGGGGTCCGTGAGCCGCGATCCGCACGACACGAGCCAGCACCGCTGGGAGTAAGAACCGCTTTTATTTCACGGCTCAAAAGAGTCTCACCAAGCCTTCCAGGCCGGCACAACACGGCAGAAACGCATACAAGAAAGAGAAGGACCAAAGGCCCGGAACGAACAATCCCGCAGGCTGGCCGGTCAACGGAACATAGGACGCGAAACGTAAAGACAGGAAAAGAAAACGAACTCACACGCATATGGCAATAGAAAACGAGCCACCGACTCGCCTTAGCGAATGCCCCAAACCGGCGAGGCCCCTCCTCTGCAGCACTCACGGAGGAAACCCTGGGCGCGTCGCGCGACCATCATCGCATCCCCATGCCCCCCGGCCGAAAAGCCCGCGGGCTCGTCTCACCTCCCTTCTCATCGGTTAGCGTCGATCTGCCCCGCCCCCCTGTGGCTTTTAAAGACGATAGTCTTTCTTGGGATACCTGCCGTTCTCAGAAGGGAGGGGGAGTCGGCATCCTGAAGGCGCCTCGTCCCAGAGCTTACATACTCATCGACCCCTCATCATCCAATACGTTTGCCCCGGCAGGCTTCCCGCCCCGGGTCACAGAGCAGTGTTTTGGGATACCTAAACGGAGAAATTTTGGTCTGTCTGTCTGTCTGTTTCTCTGTTTGTCGGCACGTCGCACGATTCAGCTGGATGGCCAAAGTTTAACCCCATGCCTTACGACCTCCAATCTTAACCGAAAGGCATATGCTCGTACGGGTGAGCGTGGGCAATTAAAAATCAAATATTACGCATACCTGAGGCACAACATCAATACCTTAGTACTATTCACAGTGTTCCTTTAAAACAAAATCTCTAGATACGTAATCATAAAGATCCTAATGGTTATTACGCGGCGCTGAAAATGCGCCGCTGTGTACAAAACAAGTCTCCGCCCAGTGATTTAACTTCGACGCTGTGGTGCTGCCACCTGGCAGCAGCATGGTTAGCAAGCCGATGTTCCCCGGTAGCGCTGTAGATGGCGTCCTCTTCTGTTTTATCAATGCCAGCCAGATGCGGCTGATTCATCGTAGAAGAGCGCTGTCTCAGGCAAGGCAAAAAATATATGGCCGCTTGATGAAATGCGACCCACTCTACAAGACATGATCAGAGAACGCAGAGAAAAGACCGGCGACCAAATTTCAGCGGAGAAACGCCGGCGTCCGTCTAAGCGTGCCCGGCAAACGTCCGAAAAACGACCCCAGCGGCTAGCCCAGCTATTAAATTGTGGTACTCATGCCGCTCATGCAGTGCAGTCGGCACAAGACTATCGTCTTTCGACGACATTTGCAGCGAAGCACACAGTACGCGGCCAATTTTTTCCAACGCTGCCGCTCGTCACGCGCATGACCAATGTAGCGTGTGTTATCCTTCCGCCTGCTTCAAGCGTGCGTGCTGCAGATAAGGGTCCATAGGAACCGACAGTTATTAAAGCTAAAAGTATACAAACACTGCATACTGCCAGTTCTAACATATGGGGCTGAAACATGGAGGATAACAAAGCAACCAGACAAAAAGTTGAGGACCCTGCAGGGCGCAGTGGAATGTAAAATTATATGAGTAACATTAAGAGATCGGAGGGCGGCAGAATGGTTCAGGAAACAAACAGGAGTTGCAGATATCTTCGGTGTCATCAAGCGAAAGAAACGCACCTGGGCTGGCCACGTAATGTGTATAACAGACAACCGGTGGACAGTAAAAGCAACAACATTGTTACTTGAGATTACAAGGCGCAGTCAGGTGGGCAGACACTTATTAAGAAGTTCACAGGTGCAACAGGTTAGGGTAGACTAGAGATCACTGGAAGAGGCCTTCGTCCTACAGGGGACATAAAACAGGCTGAGAATGACGGATACGTGAAAGATTTCAGGGGAGGAGCCTGGTACAAAGCACTGACACGGTTTGCACCCACCGATTCCATCTTTCTTGAACAGCCCTGAGCGCTGTCCACGAATATACTGCACCAAGGGTAAGTTCCCGCAAGAAAAAGTCTCTTTTTCAACTACACTGAACATAAGGAAAATCCAATATACGCTGCCATACAAAACAGAAACAGCCTCACTGCGAAGCAGCATAAGAAGTTCGCTGCCGTAATCATGATTTAATCTGAGGGGAAATGATTACTCCCAAGAACATTGGGCTGCAGCCGTTTCACTGGAAATGCGGCCTAACGGTTTCCACCGTCACATTCTTTCTTGTTTGTGGGCGGGAGCCCATCAAGCGCCGAGAAATAATGGGAACGCGAGAGAGCGAGGCTCGTAAGTTGCAGCGCTCGTGATGCTACGGAAATATAAGCAGGGCAGAGGCAATGATCGAACCTCGCGTTGTTGGGCTACGACGGTGAATTTAGTACTGCTGCAATTACCTTCGTAGGCAGAGCCGCAGACGGAAGAAAGAATCGCCATTAAGACAACGACCGGAGACGTCGATAAAGAAGCAGAGGAAAAAGCGCCGCCGGACTGCGCTTGAGTCTTGATCTTTGCTCTAACTGAAATTCTAACGAGGGTCCAAAACAGGCAAGCTGATACCTGTTGTGACAATTTGAAATTATGATTGTAAAAGCGCAAATAAATTACGTCCGATCGCATTTTTAACGTCGTGACGAGGGCGAACTTGTTTTGAAATCAAGGGTCTCTGGGACGCCAATGAGGAGATGCCGTGCAGGAGCAGTGCGATGTTATTCCTTCGTGGCACATAACACACGGTAATTCCGCTTTTGAACACTTATCCTACAGAAAGCGTAAGGAGTTACATATGTGGTGACCACGCGGTGTTTGAGTACTCCTCTAAAGTTGCGTAAGCTAGAGTTTTAGAGCGCAGCTCTTAGGCGCCCGTTCCTGCGCTGAGCGGCGTCGCCGTTGGCGTCGGCGTAACCGATAGAGCGAACTAGCACGAAAGAGAGTATGTCGCTATCACGAGCCAAATGCCTCTAACCTCGCTTTCCTTCTCCGTCACGCGCACTGGCCTGTGGCAATATGTCACGGCAATATATCACATTGGGTCTGTGGGCAATACGTCACGAATGTTACATTGCTGCAAACCATGGAGGAAAGATTCCTCCCTGGCTACAAGTGTGTATTGACCTAGAGGGCGACCACTGGAGAGACCGGCGCTTCTGTCGCTGTGACGTAGTAAACGACATCACGTGACTCGCCTATGCCGTCTTCAGTGCAGCGCTCTTGCTTTCAACTCCGAGGCAGTTCATTTTCTAGTCTACGGGTCTGTTTACCGCTCGATACCGCAGTGCCGGAAGCATTCGAGCGTGCCTTAATGTGAATGAACCCTTCCAAAACATCGCGGCAGCGATATACTTGACTAATAAAACTGACATTGGCGAAACAGCTCAGCGTTCATCCTCGGGTGTGCAGCTCACTCAGCAGCCACCTTTTTCTTTTCTGTTCTTTTTTTTTTTTGTTTACGAGTGTCCGTGCGTCCGCAAAGATTTTTACATCTGGATTTGGTGTTAAAATGTTTGGCAATTATAAGTACGATGTCGCACTTCGCGGATCTCTACGCATTGAAATTTATCGCCTTTATTGGCGCCAGGCTGGAAAGAACGATGTATTTTTGCCGAAGCAGTGGGATCTCAGCATCCGTACTGTTCGGCCCTTGGATGGTTAAAGAAACGCATAATGCGGTCTCCACTTCTCGCCCTGGTGTGAGTTTCCATGCATACCCCAAAACCAAGAAACAGCGAGATGTATCTTCGATAAAACTGATAATGTGGAAGCAACCCGGCATTCATTATCGCGTGTGCGGCAAGCACTTTCGCGAAAAAGTTCTTGTGTACTGCGTTGGGGCTAAAATATTCGGTGAATACGACGTGGGACTTTTCAGGAATGCACACATAGGAATCTACGACGTTCATTCACGCCAGGCCGGAAGGCTTTTTCCAGCTGTCTGCAACGCAAGGGCGTCGAGATTTATTTGGTCCCGATGCTGTTCTTTTGCGTTGCATATTCGAACGTCTCTCCATCTGTTAGCAGCCGTGCTGAGCTTCTGGTACACAAATCGGCTGATGCCAGAGACCGGCAGAGTCACTGAAAACGAGATACGGTAATTATATTTAATAATCGAGAAAGCGTTGCATAGAGCTATTGCAACGTGCTCGTATCATATCACCCCGCGCAGAGAAGCACATGTAGCGAAAGCGAGGATTAAGGAAATTAAAATGTACGCGGATGAAGTTTCACTTATTGAAATATATTTGTTATAAATAATCGTCCGGTAATAATTCTGGTGGTGAAGGTAGCAGGCCACACAAACCACGGTTGCTGTGAACAATAATGTTATTGCGGCCAAAGAGCTCGTGGTTACGTTTATGAAAGGCCACGCGAACTGAATAACCAATTTCAAAGCATCATTTGCCCTCGGCCACTTGATAACGCTCTAAAAACTTGCGTGAATCGTGCGCGCAAGTCCACGCAGATCGAAACGTTACCTCTCGGCCACGCACTTTCCGCGCAAAAGCAAGTGACAGGTGCGCCCCGTCGCGCTTGCCTCAGTAAACATAAATATACGGGAGATGTGAGAATGCTTCGATTTACAGATTACTCGTTGAATTTCATAACTTACCTTTCAGCAGAGCGCCTCTTCACGTTGGGCGTCCATGGCGCCATGCGCACGCGCTCCGTCGAAAGTGCATGACGCGACGATGACCGCACGTTGGCTCGCGAAAAACCTTTGTTGGCAAACACTCTAGCTTGTTTCGCAGCGAATACAAACACATTAAACGCTTGCAAAGCCAGAAAAGCCGCCCCTGAAAAGCCTGATTCACTGGAGTCGTCGAACGCTTCGCGTAGTCGGTACCACGTGATACCTTTTACACGTCACAGAGAGATTCCGGCAGAGGGCGCCACGGTATGCCCTCGCCGCCAATAGCCGAAACTTCAAACACAGTTTGCGTTGCCTCAACATAAAGCTGAGCTCAGAATTCTCATTAGGCAGTATCGTAATCGTCGATGAATTTTTATCGCGCTTATTTACGTTGTTGTTCATATTCTTAATTTTCGGCCGCGCTTTGTGCCTATCGGCATGCTGGAGAAGATACATTAACGGAAGTGAGAAGCTTGTACAAATTGGGTCCCAGAATATAGCTGTAGCACATTTATATTTATAGGGTACTAGTGTCTACAGTTGAAATTCTGTAGGTGATAAAGCAATGCAAAAATGAAGACAAAAATGTAAGCGAGGTTCGTAGCCTTACAGTCGTCTGAATGCCACGAAAATTTAATTTATTTGGTATGTGGCACCTAATCAGGTAAAGTGTGCTGGGTCATTCCACGCCAAACGTCCCGGCCATTTTGGCGATAGTCTCCAATTCATTCAAACATAAATCTTGCTCATTTATTGCATTGAAAGCAGTAAATTGCTTTAATATTTCGGATAGAAAAAAATATGTGGTCACGTTGGAGCCTTCTGAATTTCGCAGAGTTTCGTTTGAGTGTTGTCGTCAAAAGATTTATTATGCAAATATCGTTTCCCGTTTCAATACCACATGTGGTTTGGATGTACAAAAAGGCGTTTCTGTAAGGTGTTCGAAGAGGAATTAGTTCAATATTTCTGCCGTATACAACTCCAGAAATTTCTCCAAAACGTTCTGTTCGCCTTTTTTCCCTTGTAATGTCGCGCTATGTATGAATATCTGAGCAAGGAATACTTACTCTATGGAATGCTTTTTCAGAGTTTTTTAAAACTTTTTTCAGACGAATAAAGTTTCTAAATTTTACGAAAAATCACGAACCGGCACGGTCTCTCTTCGTCCTCCTCTTCAACTTCTGCTTCTCTCCCAGAACACGTGCGCCGATTTGTCCAGCGTGGGATGCAATAACTCAGATGGGCGAGAGAACAGATGAGATAAAAAGAAAGAGGAGAGAAATAAAGAGAAAGGAAGAGAAAAAAAAGAGACAAAATGATAGAAACACAGAGAAAGGAATAGACAGACAGAGAAAGACGGAAAGAAACAGACACAGAAAAAGGCTGACGTTCCCGGCGGACCTTGTTTCTTGATTCATAACATCCAAACGTATGGCGCATACAAGACAGGACAAATGGAATGACACATAAACACACACACAGTGCTGTGTGGGTGTTTATGTGCCATTCCTTTTGTCCCGTCCTGGATGCACTTTACGTTTGAATGCACCAGCTCCGTGGTGGCTTTCTCAGTCTTCACACTACTCGTGTGCAGCTGCCCAAATATTTTTCGTTTTGCCTTTTTTTTCAGAACGTGAGGCGCTTCTCGGTGAGGTTATCTGGCTTTCATTTTTCGTTACGAACCCGATTTTACAGCAGGCACTGCCACTAAAAATAAAGGTGATACATTACTGTGGCTTTGATCCGAAGCAAGTTTCTGGCTTGAAATAGAGCTGCGCGCGCTCTCTATATGGATGCGGCACGAGCAGTGCTGAGATTTTGAAGCATTCTCTGCCTATTTCATTGCTTTTCACGTTTCCTCTATGTTCAAGCAGTGGTTCGACCACGTTATCAAAGTCGTGCTTTTGTTATTAATGGGATTAGCCGACCGTGAGAAACAGGATGAGCAGTGTGATGTACAAGCGACAGGAAAAAATTACTGCTAAGACGCGAAACGTTGGTGCGCTTTGGATGCCATTATCAAGGTGATGTGCTGTTTATTCGGGCGTGCGACAGGCGAAATAGTTGCGTCTAATCAGCCTAATTGAGAACGCTGTTTTATGATGCAGGTGAGTGCTGAGTGACGTAGTATTTTTCCATATTGCGTGGGTTTATCAGTGACAAAAGATTCACGCAATTTGTTCGTTGCTTAAAATACCATAGTTTGAAGTCGCCTGGGGGACACACAAAGGCCTCTATGACCATTCATAGGAAAAATAGTATAGGGAGATTCTTTTAGAACTGACCTGGGGCAGTAGTTTCGTTCAAAAGTATCCGATTTTAATGCGGTTTGCGGCAAACTTTATGGACTGTCCCGGTTTTTTATGTGGACCACCGAAAAAAAAAGCATATAACGAAATAACAAAAACTGCGAAATGTTATACCAGAAGGGTCGGCTTGCGCCTATAGACTATTTTACGGATGGGTTTGAGGGCCGCCATATTGGGCTGTTAACCTTTGTGTTTTGTATCTTTAACAACTAAATAAACAGTGTTACGGTAGACGCATACGCATGAAAACGGTTGAGTTGGTGCACACGATGTTTTATGGCCTTATTAGTACACGTCGCGATGTACAAAAACGAGGAAACCCCAACTTAACAGCCCAAGATGGCGGCGCCCAGATGTCTTACGGAAAATAGTCAATAAAACGTTCTTAAAAAATTCTGATCGTCATGCGGCGTACCAAACGTATCTAGTAAAGGTTCGTTAAGATAATAAAGGTCATAAAGGTTTAGAATCGCTTACCCTACAGCAGGAGTTAAAAATGACCACCCTCCTGGCGTAAGCGCACAACCGAACTCACCGCTCCATGCGCAAGGTGCGGGCAGTGATGTTTGCGATTTCCCTACAAATGCTGGCCTTCAGTTCGTTCGGGAGTCTGTGGTTTATTTTGGTGGACATGACCCTTCAGAAAACCACATAAGAAGAAAGCTGGGGAGACCATAGATCTGGGGGTCTCGGATGCCTCTTCTATGAAATTTTGCGGAATGTTGCGGTTTTCGTTATTTCTGATTTATTATGATTTTTCGGCGTTGCGCGTCAAAAAAAAAAAAAAAGAAAAACGGGAAGCGCCATCAATTTTTTTATCCTTCCTGAATCTCTTGCTGCAAACTGCATTAAAATTGGATAACTTATATGAATTAACTTATAACGAGACTACAACCCAATAACATAAGTCAGTTCTAAAAGAATCATCCTGTGCTTCTCCTGTTAGATAAATAATTACGTTTACCCAATTTAAATATGGCTGAAAAAATCACTGACGGCTACTCCACGGTATACGAAACAATGCCGCAAGGTTTTATTTGAGGAACGTAACTGGTATTTTTTGTAATCTTTTGTATGATTGTTGGGACACCCTTTATATGCCAAAACGATGCGTGTCATTTAAAGTATGCTGACGGACAAGTGCATGGAGCCAAGTTAATGTTAGCGTGATTAGGTTGACACTGTACGCGTGAATGATAACGGGTTATGCTTATTTAGTAAACCTGTAGCGTTAGAGAAAAATAAGATTGAGAATGCGATATGTGGCCAATGAACGCATGCCAAAACGTTAGCTTAAAGGGATACTGAACGAAAATCTGAAAATTTTACGGAAATGCTGGAAACGAATTCCCAGTGTGTACTCACATCGAAAAGAAGACGTCACTTAGCGAAATTTTAAGCGGGCGGTTTTGCTTTCGACGTTTTTGTGAGCGTGCGCCAAGCCGCTCGGCAGACGCCAGTTGGAAGCCATGACATCATGACACCCTCGTCGGACAGCCAGCAGGCTCAATGCTTCCAATATACTAGCGAACACGCGCAGAGACACCAGAGAAATAGACAGGACAACCGCTAGACTAGCGGTTGTCCTGTCTACTTCTCTGGTGTACTTGTGCGTGTTCGCTAGTAATATGGAAGCATTCAGTCAATACCAACTAGCCCCGTTAAACGCCTTAACGAGCCAGCCGGCCCTTTCGAAGCGCGTGCCGTCGCATAACTGCACAGTATATATTCGTCTCGTGGTCCCTCTACCGGCAGTGAATTCATCTCTGAGGATTTAGGCCATTTCAACTCAACAGCTTGTGCTTACGAGCCTCCTGCGCCAAGCGACGAAGAGGAGCAGGTCGCGGACGGGCCGGTCAGGCAATCCGGGCCAGTAACATGGTCCAACGGGCAGCTACAGCAGTAGATAAATTAATGTTACGGAGGATGTGAAATGCATTGTTTCTTCAGTGTTGTTGAGGCAGAGAGGTAGTTAATAAGGCTGAATCGAGGCATCGTTGTTCGTCGCATTGTATTTACGTATGCTATGGGTATTCGAGCGCTGCGCAGTTTGTTTTAGCTCGACAAGGCACCGCATGTTTGATAGTTCTCAGCTGTTTCATAGCTCTGTGCATACGGATGCTATTGTCACATTCACTCCACCACATGCCTTATACAGGTTCTATCAATCGAGATCGGTTGACTTCGTCCCGATGGAGTGCACGGAATATTCAAAAGCAAGCCTCGTTTGCGCGCATTACGGTTAGACGGTGCCTCCATCCCATGCTTTTGCGGTTCCCTTTTTTTCTCAGACTCAGCTAAGTGAAGTGACCAATTGGTCCAAGCTAGCGTATGAAGTAAATTTTTTAATGTGTTCAGGATTGGCGTGCTGACTGAGCAGTACTTATACAAAATTCGGCAGATTCCAGGTACCTTGGGAATCGATGTTATGCGAAGCATGCGGAGGGAAGGTGACTGTGTTGTAATGTTTTATTGAGCGAAACGTTACGAAATTACGCTAAAGATATGTACAAATGTTTTACGGACAGACATATGTTCCACAGTCGCATATGTTTTACATAACAAGTTGTTTACAGTTGCGTAATGATGCCAACAGCAACATGGGCAGTAGCAACACCAGAAGCGGTAAACTGATATGTAGCGCTTGTGCTCGCCAGGATGGTAGCCCTGGACACTGCAACATATATCAACTTCAGTGGATGGCGCTTTACTATAATTGATGTTAACCCGGCGTGACGGCTGTATCATCGGAGTACATATGTGATGTTTATAAAATAGGATAACCAGCACTGCAACGACAATTAACGTTTCATGAACATTAGGGTCTATTTGAAAAGCAGTTCCGAGACCTGGCGTGGCTCTGTGGTAGAATGCTTGATTGCCACGCCGAATCCTTGGGTTCGATTCCTGTTGGGACCCTGACATTTATTATTTGCATTCGTCCGGTCAACGCTGCTGATGACGTCAATTTTTAACGCTCTGGCGTTAAAAGTACCAATGTTTGTCTCGCCGTTCCTGGGTAGTCTAAACTGTCAATCACCTGTGGCACATACCCGCATACCTGTGGTACATACCCGCCCCGTGGTATGTGCCACAGGGTTTGCCCGGAAGAGTTTGACGACGTACGCGACGGGATTGTCATTATTCATGTCACGACCAGCGAGTCATATTCGTCAAACCATCTTATTCTCACGCACTAATTTTGGTCTACCCCAAGTTAAAGGGGTAATCACGAGATCACCCAGACGTAGGCGGCTAGATAGATAGATAGATAGATAGATAGATACGCAGATAGAAACACTAAAAGTGCCTGCAGTACGCAAAGAAATGCTTCGCATTTAAAATCTACGCAGCATGTCGTCTCTAGGAAAGTATGCGATGGTGTCTCGCGACCGACCATGCTGCTGTGACAGCCTTCAGCGCCGCAGTAGCAAGACATTTCCTTCCGCCGGGACGAACGGTTTAAAACCGAAGACCGACCACGGAAAAGCATATGTCCTAGAAAGCGCTTAGCTTCCTGGAAGTTTCAGACCTACCATAACTGCAAGCGAGTAGCGCCAACAGAAATGAACAGGCTATGCGGGTTGCACGGCTTCTGGGGCCGCGCGCGTGCGGGGTGTCATGACGAGTTGCAGCTGCTACCGGCAGCCGCTCGGTACAACCGAAGATCGCTGAAAAAAGATCTTTCTCGCCCTTTTCTTCATGTATCTTTGTTGCATTTGTCATTTTTAGCCATTAAACTCTTGTTCTGCTACAAAACACCGCCCGCAAAGTTATCATTCCTTATCCCATTTAAGCAAACTCACGTATTGGAGCAACTGCTGCAGATGGGGCAAGTTGGTGCATTATAATGTCGTGTTGCTATAGCGCAGCATAAATAAAAGAGTCAAAAGAGAAGGAGAGAAGGACAGGCAACAGGATGAGTGCTAAACTTTTAACTTTTGTTTATTCCATGACCCTACAGCACATTATATAGCTCGCTTACAGCACACGTGACGCCGCACACATGACCAAAAGCAACAATTAAACGTGGGGCGCGGCACACATCACCAGAAAATACAGCTTAAGCCAATATCAAATTAACAAGTGTACGTCAGCAGTACTCTGAATACATGTTGACCACCCAAGAAAATCCTTTCCAGATAAAACTACAGATGGCGTACTCACACACAACTTGACACATTTCGCCATAGGATTCGCCCCAATAACATCAGTGATTACGGTTGGCTGCGGCCCAAAATGACACAATGGTGAAATACTGTACTGCATCCACAGATCTTACAAGGCATAGCCAGGAAACTGCCAGAAGAAACATTGTTTTTTACATTGTAACGATGCTCGCGCCGGTGATCATTCATGTACCTACTAGTCTGCTCTATGTGGACTACGCGCACAATAGAGGGAATATATATATATATATATATATATATATATATATATATATATATATATATATATATATATATATATATATATATATATATATATATATATATATATATAGATGTACATAGGCGCTGAATAAACGCTTTCTATTCCTGCCGGGCTGACTGATAACGTTATTACAACTGGCGACGAGGGTCCTACGTACCCGCGTAGGCGGCGACCGGGCGGACGGAACGGAAACACGCCAGCCGCGCCTTCGTCCAGTGAACCCCAAGTACAGTAAACCCTTCTCTGAAGACGGATCATTATCCGCTTCCGAGACCAGAGGACTTGTACACGGCCTTAGCAGGCGGAAGGGTGTTCAGTGTACTAGACCTGTCCTCGGCATATCAACAACTCCCACTTACTCCAGAGTCGCGACCATTGTTGACAGTGAACACTAGTCTGGGGCTGTTCGAATTTCAGCGCCTTCCATACGGGGTGGCTAGTGCCCCCCGCTATCTTTCAGGCTATGATGGATGAAGTGCTTCACGGCATCCCACATGTTGGATGTTATATCGACGACGTGATAGTGACAGGATCTGACATTGACGATTGCCAGCAAACACTAGAACGTGTCTTGCAGAGGTTGAGCGAATATAACATAACGCTCAACACGGATAAATGTCGGTTCTTTCAAAAATCTGTTACATATTTGGGTCACACGGTCACTGAACAAGGCATTTACCCCACAGACGCGAAAAAGAGGGCAATCTTAGAAGCACCTGAGCCTACTACAGTTACGGAGCTTAAGGCGTATTTAGGCATGTGGAATTTTTATTCTAGGTTTCTTAAGAACGCCTCGACTGTAGCGGAGCCGCTCTATCGGCTACTGAAAAAGGAAAAAAAATGGACGTGGGAAAAGAAATGTAGCGACGCATTTAAAGCTACGAAACACTTGCTGACAAGCAGCAAGGTGCTGACATTCTATGACGTCAGGAAACCGCTCGCAATGCTTTGCGATGCGTCGTCCTACGGCTTAGGTGCTGTGATTTTTCACGAGACAGCCGAAGGTGATGAAAAACCAATCGTCTTCGCGTAACGTACACTAAAAGAAGCAGAAAAAAGTACGCACAGTGCGAACGTGAAGCTTTGGCCATAATCTATGGCCTAAAAAAATTCACCGGTACCTGTATGGGCGAGAATTTACCATATATACAGATCATCAGCCACTACTAGGGGTGCTAGGGCACGATAAGCGTATTCCAACTGTAGCTGCCGCGCGCATGCAACGCTGGGCCCTGACACTTGCAGCTTACAGGTACCGCCTGAAATTTAGGAAGGGTAAATATCTAGAAGTGGCAGACGCCTTGTCTAGGTTGCCCCAACCAGGACTTGCTAAGGATGAGGCATCAGAGTGCTTATCAGTGTTTCAGTGCCTCCCGCTGACCGCGGACGAGATTGCAAAGTTCTCCACGCGAAGCTTAACACTCAGCCGTGTGGCCCAATTCACGCTAAACGGGTGGCCTAGGCAGCATGCAGACGAGTTGAAATCGTACTATGTTCGCCGCGATGAGCTATCACTTGAACAGGGGTGTGTGACGTGGGGCACAAGAGTCGTAATCCGGGAACAGCTGATGGAGCGCGTGTCAAACATGCTACATGAGGAGCACCCTGGCACAAGCCGCATGAAAATGTTGGCTAGAAGTTTCGTATGGTGGCCAGGAATCGATTTGGCCATTGAACAGTACGTGCAGAGGTGCAAGATTTGCCAAGCAGTGCAGCCAGCTGCCCGGCCTGTTCCGCTTCAACCGTGGCAATACCCTGCGCAGTGTTGGTCACGCGTGCATGTAGATTTTGCCCAGAAAGACGCGAACGTGTTCCTGATATTGGTCGACTCATTCTCAAAATGGATTGAAGTGTGGCCTATGTCGTCAACGTCAGCCCTAAAAACCCTTGAAAAACTTCGGGGTGCCTTTGCCACTTACGGCTTGCCAGAAGTCCTCGTGAGTGACAATGGGCCACAGTTCACCTCAGCTGAGTTTGCTGGTTTTCTGAGTACCAATGCCGTGAAACACGTTCGTATACCACCTTATCACGCTGCATACAATGGTGCTGCAGAACTAACGGTACAAGCCGTCAAAATGCCTTGATGAAGCAGGTGCTTGAGACTAAGGCGTCGGGTAAGCAGCCAACGGTGCAAGAAAGTATCAATAGCTTTCTCATGGCCTACCGCAACACGCCAAGCAGTGTGACAGGCAAATCGCCCGCTGAACTTTTTTTGAAACGCCAGCCGCGCGTAAAACTTTCACTGCTCAAACCGGATTTCGCAAAAAGCATGCAGAGCAAACAAAAGAAATTAAAAGAGCAACGCGATTTGTTTCGGGGGCAGGAGCGCACGTTTGTTGTGGGAGACCGTGTTTTGGTGAAAACTGTGCGTGGTGAAAGTGTCTCCTGGGAAGAAGGTGTGGTGATCCAGGTTGTCAGTGCGGTGACATACATGGTGAAAGTGCACGATGTACACCGCTTCACACACGCCGACCATCTACGCCCAAGACATGCTGACCCTGGTGAAACGCCACCGCCTTGCGAAGTGCGCGCAAAGCAAACCCCGACAGGGGAGGTGCCGCCGGACCCCACTTCGACACAATTGCAGCAGCAGACCGACCAGGATGGTCCCGGTCCGCCTGAGATTTCTAGCACGAAGAATTCTCTCCATCCAAACACGCACAGCAGCCAGTACCGAAGGACTTGGCAGAGTCTTCCGCGCCGGCGGCGGCATCCGAATCGCCGAAACCCCCCACTGCTACGTCGAAGTGGTCGTGTGCGCAAGCCACCAGATTGGTTTCGACATGAGAACTTTAAGTGATTGCTTGTTGATGATTGTTATGTGTTGAAGTTAATTGTTGCTTGAGGTTACTAGCTGTGACCTACAATTTTGTTGTTGAATTGAGCGGGAAAAAGTGCGATAGCGCAGCATGTCGCGCCACGTGTATATCTGGCTGGCAATCTGTATGCGATATATGTGACGTCACACATCGGTATATATATGTACATAGGCGCTGAATAAACGCTTTCTATTCCTGCCGGGCTGACTGATAACGTTATTACATATATAGATATAGATATATAAGACGTTTATGGAAGAAGTTGCAACCCACCTGTGGGAAAAGGCATGTGGCCAGGTGTGTTCAATGTTCCCTCTGTCGTTCGAAGTGGTGTACATAGGACAGACTGGTAGGTATATGAATGATCGCCTGCGCGAGCATCGTTACAATGTAAAAAACGAGGTTTCTTCTGGAAGTTTCCTGGCTATGCCTTGTAACATGTGTGGATGCACTTCAGCGTTTCACCGTTGGGTCATTTTGGGCTGCAGCCGTAATCTGTTGACATGTTAGGTTATTGAGGCGAATCCTATTGCGAAATGTGTCAAGTTGTGTGTGGGTACGCCATCTGTAGCTTCATCTGGAAATCAGCTTGATTTTAGTCAAGATATTCATGATTAAAAACGGCGCAAAGAACACGAGACACAAACGAAGAATACACGAAGACAGGCGTCGGACTCTCAACTAATCTTTATTCACGGCGACTCACACTTATATACATGCACGTGGTCACGCATACATTGCAAAAGTATAATCACGTAGGGGTTATCACGCTTACCTACTCAAATACGAAATTTCTTTTTGCTGCAGGGCGATGGATGGAGCACTGATACATGAGTTGCTGTTATGAATGTGCAAAGCCTCTATTTTCTCGCGAGTTGTCTGTTTATTATTCCTGGCGATGATGGTGGTTTTTTCAAATTGAGGAGCGCACCGGCACTCTTTGCAGGGCACGCCTATATGTGATAGGCCATCGGTGCGATAATTGGTCTCATGTTCCCTTAATCTAACGTTGACGCACCTTCCGGTTTGTCCTATGTATACAGCGTCACAAGACAAGGGAAGGTTGTACACTGTCGTCCTTTATGAAAGGGAACACGCGAGCGCGTGGCCGGCGCGCTGCGGCGGGTGCCTACAGCACCATCAACCGATATCTAAAGAAAGCACGTCCGCTTTCGGCGTCATCTATGGGCAAGCAAAATAACGAGTCATGGCTGTTGGACAAGCGCGGCTAGATTACGCTCCCGCTCCGATATCGCAACTGGCGGTGTCGCCAGAAGCGGACGCGTTTTCTTTAGCTGTCACTTGATGGTGCTGTAGGCAGCCGCCGCAGCGCGTCGGCCACGCGCTCGCGTGTTCCCTTTCATAAAGGACGACAGTGTACACCACCCCCGTGGCGCAGTCAGTGGCTGGGGATCGGTGGTTAACACCGCATCCTGCCATTTTCTTCTTCTTCCTTTCTTTTGCCTTCTGGCTGACAAGTGCGCATATTCGTTCCAGCTGATTAGGCACTGAAAAAACCACTTTAACACCAAATCGGCCTGCCACGTTCTTCAACCCGTGCGACAATTTATGCACTTAGGGTACTACAGCTATTTTCTTATTACATTCCAGGTTTTTGTTTTTCTTGTCTCCGTTCCCTTCAGATTTTAGTGATATGATTAACGTTTCACATGCTCTGGTTACTACATGTTCCGGAAAACCCGCGCACACCAACCGACCCACTTGTCTAAACACACTTTCCGTAATTCTATGGTAGCATGACTTCTGGACAGCCGACCTCAAGCATGCAGTGGCGATGCCGTCCTTTACTACTTTTGAGTGGGCTTACGAGTAACTTAGAAGGCCTCTTTTGGAGCGTGGCCAAAATTCCCAACATAGATGACCAGGCGTCACGAAAAGCGCCAAATAAAGAAATCTTAATTTCTGCTGCTCCGGAACCTCATGCGTGAACTTGAGGCCCATCACTTCCTGCTTGAACAGGTCTAAAACCTCGTTCGTTGTTATCGAGCAACGACTTTCATCTGTGAGCGCTAGATAATCGTCTACGTAACGGAAGATCCTAATGTTCTGACGTTTTCTACTCCGCTCAATGCCTTCATCTACGCATCCTAGAAAAACATTGCTAAGGATAGGGGCGATCCTAGACAGCTTATCTTCGAAACCAATAACAGTAGAATTCAAATAGCACGTTAAAATTTCCAAGAAAGATGCCACAGAAACGCAAGACTTGGTAACAAAATTGAATTCATCATTATACAAATCAATGCATCTTCTAACGCATGTCAACAATTGCTCCTGTGGTATCTAGTAATACACGTCTTGCACGTGCACACTAAACGCGTTATACCGGCCCGGTTCACAGTTCCTCAAGGGTTCAATTACGCCTTCCGAATTTGATATCAAGAAAGGGTCTGGGACTATCAGGTTACCTAGGCACTTCTGAAGGTACAGTGCCGTCCACTGTTAGGGTGAACACGGCTCAGCGTGGCAGCGTTCTGCGGAGCACCAGTGCAGCCGGCGCGGCCGCGCATCGAATCGAAGTGGCGCAGGCGCACACGACCGCGTCCCTCTTGCTGTACTACAGACAAGCAAGACCGGCGCCTGGCTACCACGGAACAACACGCTCTAGCAATGTAGCAGACGACGTAAAGCATCTCCCGTTTGTCTGTGTGCGCATGTGCCACTACGCTTCGATGCGCGGCCGCGCCGGCGGCACTGGCGCTGCGCGGAGCGCGGCCACGGTGAGCCGTGTTCACCCTAACAGTGGACGGCACTGTACATTGAAACAAGCAGTTGCCATGAGAAGCGTTTGTTGGGGGGCTAGTTGGTATTACATAACTTCTTAAAAATTGAACTGCGCTAGAGACGAGAGATGTCCACTTCGTTTCTGGTGTCTCGTCTCTAGCGCAGTTCAATTTAAAAAGAGAACAGTTGCCATGAACCCCTCTCGGAAACAATGGTTCGGAATGGCATCCCTTCTTTATGGGTTTTTACTGTAAAAAATGCTTCTTAAAGCAAGCCTTTATTTCTCTTCACACTAGAGGCTGACTTTTCAAGACCGCTTTTCTTCAAAAGTTCGGCAGCTTCCTTTTTAACCTTCTCTAATTTAACAGTTACGGCTTTGAAATTCTTCTTGACGGCAGAATGTGCTTTTTCCGAAAACATCTGTCCAGGAAGGATAACAAAGGAACCCTCCTTGTCGGCGACTAAGGCCTTAAGGCCGTGGTCTACTAAAAAGTCAACCACAGGTTTTGTGTTGACTCGTTTCTTATGAACCTTATCCGAGTTACACAATACATCAACAGATTCATCAATGAAACGGTTGTTAACTTCATCAGGTACAACTCTGGCAACTGACTTTACAACAGAGACTTTTTCCGCAGCAGACAATGAAGGCTCCGTGGCGAACTTGGGGCCTTTGTTGAGCACGTCTCTGATCGATTCCGGAACTTCTTCGTCTCCAAGCACCACGACTTTTCCCTCTTGAACTGGCTGTCTTTTTCTGGACGGTAGGCCTCGGCGTACTGTATTCCACAGCTGATCTGCGGTTCTTTCAGCGGTGAAGCACCACTCCTGAAACCGACGACGCCCCCGCCGTGTCCCTGTCTCGCCGCATGCCACACGCAGGAAGTCCTTGAACATGCGGCTTTGACGCCACCACTCCGAAATGGCGATCTTCGCGACTCTCTTGACGTGGCCTCTAGACGGAAGCGACAAATCCGCACAGCGACAGAACTTCGGGAGGGGTTAAGCCGTAGCGCACATGCCACGACAGCACCCTTGCCTTGCACACACATATTGCGATGATTGAAGCGACGTACACGGGATTGGATAGATGAACATTGTTGACGACACTGACGCCCGATGTACTAGAAATCACGTTCAGTAACACAAGTGGGCCGGTTGGTGTGCGCGGGTGTTCCGGAACATGCAGTAACCAGAGCATGTGAAAAGTTAATCAGATTACTAAAGTCTGAAGGGAACGGAGACAAGAAAAACAAATACCTGGAAAGTAATAAGAAAATAGCTGTAGTACCTATGTGCATAAATTGTCGCATGGGTTGAAGAACGTGGCAGGCCGATTTGACGTTAAAGTAGTTTTTCAGTACCTAATCAGCTGGAATGAATATGCGCACGTGTCAGCAAGAAGGCAAAAGAAAGGAAGAAGAAGAAAATGGCAGGATGCAGGTGTTAACCACCGATCCCCAGCCACTGACTGCGCCACGGGGGTGGTGTACAACCTTCCCTTGTCTTGTGACGCTGTATACATAGGACAAACCGGAAGGTGCGTCAACGTTAGATTAAGGGAACATGAGACCAATTATCGCACCGATGGCCTATCACATATAGGCGTGCCCTGCAAAGAGTGCGGGTGCGCTACCCAATTTGAAAAAAATCACCATAATCACCAGGAATAATAAACAGACAACTCGCGAGATAATAGAGGCTTTGCACATTCATAACAACAACTTATGTATCAGCGCTCCATCCATCGCCCTGCAGCAAAAAGAAATTTCGTATTTGAGTAGGTAAGCGTGATAACCCCTACGTGATTATACTTTTGCAATGTATGCGTGACCACGTGCATGTATATAAGTGTGAGTCGACGTGAATAAAGATTAGTTGATAGTCCGGTGCCTATCTTCGCGTATTCTTCGTTTGTGTCTCGTGTTCTTTGCGCCGTTTTTAATCATGAACATATACCAACTTGCCCAACTGTCAGTGTGACTGAAAGTCAAGATGTGTTCAGTGAAGTGCTGACGTAGACTGTTAATTTGATATAGGGCTTAAACTGAGTTTTCTGGTCATGTGTGCGGCGTCTCGTGTAGGGTCACGCAATAAACAAAATTTGTAAGTTTCATCTTGTTGCCTGTCATTCTCTTCTTCGTTTTTGCCTCTTTCCTTCATGCTCAACATCAGCTGCGCTATAGCAATACGACATTGATGAGCATGGGTGTGACTGCCGTGTTCCCTGCGTCTTAATCCGCAAAATACACTTAGAGCTTTATAACAAACAGTGGTTTGTTATAACTTATTTCAAACTGCTAGTGAATTGGACTGAGCTTTTGCAATATGGACGAGTTCATTACAAGCGAGGTACGTTGCAATAGAAAAGCATTCGCTAATATTGTATCGATTTTGCTGGTTACGTGATAACAGTGTTAGCGCGAGAGCGTTAAAGAGCTCCGTTCACAGAAATTCCGGCGTCGGTGTCGGCGTTGACGTCGTTGGTTGTGAGCGAAAAATCATCATCTTGTCCGTGACTGAAAAATCGAGAAAGATGCAAATAAAATAAAAGTAACAGTTTTGGGGTCCAAGTGAGGATCAAACCCAGGCCGTCTGCGTGTGAAGCACGTGTTCTACCACAGAGCCGCGATATTTACTGAAACTGCTCTGGAAAAAAAAAAAAACACTATATGAATGCCATGTAGTGGAACGAGTCTCCTTAGCGCATATAAGATTGCGTTACAGAGTCCTAGGATTGCACCAGGCGTCGAAACAAGTGAACTGCTCAACGAGTGGGTGGTTTTAAGCTGCCCACCCATTACAAAGTGTGCAGCTGCGCACGGGCACGTGGCACCTTACAAAAGAGAAGTGGGCATATCGCCAGTTATCAAAAGGAAGAACTATGGTGTAGTGGACACTTAGCAACCTTACATCCAGTAGACATTCTAGGATAGTTTGAAACGGCCAATGTTACGCACACAAACGTTACTTTCCTTGCGGCAGCGTTGAAGGCACGGGGTCCGATCACGCTATCGCGTTCTACTCTTGAAGGCGAAGCTCAAGTGTCCTCCAAGTTTCTTGCCTTTTAATTGTGAAGCTATTATGTATTGACAAATTTGGTTACATTTAGCTAATGAAATTCTATCTAAATGTTGATGTGAATCACGAAAGAAAATGCAAAACGGCAGCGGTTATTATAAGCCTTCTTCAGTTTTCTGCCACGCATGCTCAGACTTCCGTTCTGCGTAAAAGATTGAATTGTACCTTCGTGATATGTCCTAAAGTTTAGTTAGTCTGTACTGTAAGTGGCCGCATTAACAGTACTATTAAAAACATTTCATTAAGAGTTTAGCGCTGTACCAGCGATCATGGGTACCGCTACGGTACTAAAAAAAATGAGGTCACATCTGCGTGTTGAAAAACATCATCAGCACTAACATTAGTACTAAAAATGACATGACTGCTATCATCAGTACTAAAAATTACATCACTACTATCAGCATGACTGCTTTCAGCTGTCATGCTCACAGCTGAAAGAACAGCGACGCGGCATAATCAGCATGACAGCTTTCAGTTATCATGCTGATAGGTGTCGCTGTTCTTGCTTCACTATCGCTAATCAACACCATGAATGGACCCTCGACACAGAGTGCAAAATTGGGAAATCATTAGTTCTGTTTCGATTTGGCGATTTTGGTTTATGTATTTCTTACTTCCTAAATCAGATTCTCAGATCGCCAAAAAATATGCCGGCGCATAAGCTTACAGGTCATTAACGAAGGCATTTAGATGGGGTCGACAACGATGATAAAGATTATGTCTTTCGAGGGGGCTCAGCAGTCCAACTTTATTATCTTGAACGATTCGCGTACAGTCAAGTAGAGTGATACCTTTTGGACTACAGCTCATTTCGAGCCAGAACGCTCACGCAATACCTTGATGGCATGGGTAGATAGAGCTCATTCGCTGTTCACTGGTGCATGCGAAAGTGGTCTATAATGAACACCATTATAGATATGACTACAGAAATGGCTCCAGTGTGGAAGAGACTCGGAGCCTAACGGTGGTGGCTGATGGTCGCTGGAGTCGACGCTATTGAAGCTATTATCGGATGGCGAAACTCGTAAGTGTGCGGCACCTTTTATTTCGGTCGTTCACACCTAACTAGAAAACATCGTACCGACACGTTCCGACATAATATACGCAACTGCGGCTCAGTAGCGTAGCCAGAAATTTTTTTCGGGGGGGGGGGGGGGGGGGGTTCAACCATACCTTATGTATGTTCGTGCGTGCGTTTGTATGTGTGCGTGCATATATACGCAAGCAAAACTCAAAATTTTCGGGGGGGGTTTCAACCCCCCCCCCCCCTTGGCTACGCCACTGCTGCGGCTGCACTATGAAAAAAAAAGAGAGCTTCGTGGTCCTAACATATTCAGCTATATTATGCAGAGCTGACTTGCTGAATGTAATGGCCTTAGATTTTTCATTGGAATTGCGGTGCTCGTAATTAAGGCGAAAATAATAAACTTAGAAGACATCAATGCGGAAATATATCTGAAACAAAATTCAGCATAAACAATAATGTGCTGAAGCGCATGCAAGCAGCAGTTTTTCAGGCACGTGCCAGCGATGTGACACGCAAATGTGAAATAACAGTAAACGTCCTCAAACCGTTTTATTGGAAGTGCAACCTTACAAAAAAAGGTACTGAAAAGGTAGTGACTGTAGCATTTACTAGCCCCTTGACGCGTTTACTACCGTTCCCTAACGTTTTCACCTGTAGAGGTAGTAAGTATTGTCGTTACTACTTAGCGTGTTAGGGTTAGTACAGGTCACTACTTGCGTACGTGACGAGTTTGGAAACGCTACTACAGTAAGTTACAACCTCATCACAAATGTAAGCCTCACCCACAGCCGTCACTTATCCCACCCAAAGAAAATTTACATAGATGCCCCATTTCATTGCACTCGCTTATTTCCCTACCGTCAAGCACAGTACCATACGCGTATTTCAGGTCGGTGGTTTTTTGTGAAAAACGTATGTTCGTGCAGCTGGTTTTCTGTACTAGTTCGTCGTTTCTTGCACAGATATGCATGTGACGAAAGCCTGGGTGGGCTTTTCTATTAGTTCCGGATTTCCGAGGGCATGATAGTCAAAGGCGCGTTTTAAGAGGCGGGTTGCTGCATTTGTTCAAAGTGCCGTGATGACACTTTGCCTCGACTGTCTCGACGCGTGCGTCGGAACTTGCGGTTCAATTTTCCCTTCTCTGTTAAAGGGGTACTAACACAAAAACTTTGGCCTCGCGTTTTTTTGCTGCAATGTGTTGCTGGGGGGCCTGTAAGTCATAACACGGCATCTCGTTTGCTGCAGCGCGCGACAGTTATTTAATTACAGGCTCCTCATTAATGACCAGTTTCAGTTTCGGTTTGAGAGAGCTCAAAACGACAAGCCGCCTGGTGCAACTATCACCCCCCTAGCGTGCGCAGCTCTCGATCACGTCAGCACACAGAACTGTGACGCACTTCCGCACGGTCCGCATCAAGAAGTCCTTTTGAATAGGAAACGGGACAGCTGTGTCGCCAAACACAAAACTTTCAACGCGTGCGCCGCGGCCACGGACTCGCGACCAGCCGCCCAGAAGTATAGACTGCTGGAAAAAACGCGGCAAAAGAAAAATGGCGGCTATGACGTCATCATAACTTGTTGCAGCGTGGTCACGTGAGGGAAGTAGGGGGGGTCACCAAGGGTCACCTCTGATGGTGTCAGTAGAGCGAGGGAGTCGATCGCTCACACAAACTTCAAAATTAATTTAAAATACCGTCCAAGCTATGTTCGCTGTTGATATTTGCAGATGATATACACATGTTCACGGGAATCGAACCCGCACGCTGTCTCGGCCGCGAAATTTTGTGTCAGTGCCCCTTTAACCTTCCTCCTTCCTCTTTAAACCCGGCACCACTTAGCATAATCGAAAAGTTCTCCAACACGTCCCTTGCGCCTGTTGAATTATAACATGCTCGCTCTCTGTCTCTGTCGCCGTACGGTGTTATCGAGTTCTCAGCTTTTCACGCCGTCATCTATAACGTATTGATGGATATAACAAAATTCTCTTTTATCCTATTTTTCGCAGGCGGTAATTACCCTAGATGTTTTGAAACAAGCCCTACACCAACGAAATTATGACTTCTCTATTGGTGAGGTTATTTGCTGTTTTTCGTATGAATAAAGATATATGAAAACATTTTAGTTCTTCTCTTTACCTTGTGGACTTGGTAAAAGCAAAAGGTCACACAACTTAGTAAAGCAGTTATCTTCTGTGAGTGTCTACGAGTGTTTGCACTGTCAACAAATCACCCCGTGGGGTGCCCTGGTGAGCTGTTTTGGCCAATCATTGGAGCTCCTTGCAATTTGTTGCAGATACTATGTATAAATGATTAGAAGGTATTGACGAGACGTCATTCGCAAGGGGCGCTAGCGAGGTGGTTTACTGCCGTTCTTGTGTAGCTCGGGCATACATTTGGGCATTTCTCACTTTAATAAGCACCTGATTTTAAACTTTGCCAGTGTTCTTTTGTGCAATGTTTGAACATAGCTAAGTTTCCACTACCACTAAGTTTATTCTTAGGGAACTTATACCCGCATCACAATTGCTGCCTTTGCTCTGTATTTTGTTTCATTGCTCAGTTCTATGATACTGTTCTATCAAATGGGAATGCATTATGGGAGCACCATTTGGGCAACTGATTTATTGTTAATTGTCACTTTTGCGCAGTGAGTGTGGGTGAACAAACATATTTGCACGAACATTTGAGATAAACCTCTGTAGCCAGTGAGCTTAAGTATAAGTTCATGCTCCCTTGCTACTCGAGTTGTATCGCTTTTGTAGAATAGTCAACATACGAGCTTATTACAATATCTATAAGTCCAGGCAGCTCTGCTCTCCAACACCTACTTTTTCTTCTGTGAAAAGTGGTCCCACGAGACTTGCGTGTTTCTCATGGCCATTCTTGTAAATTCACTTCGGATTTAATAAAAATATTGTCGCTGTACTTGTGCCTGCCGCATCATTTATGTGCTAATATCCTACGGGCAGCCGCTCGTTCTCCCCCGAATATGTCCCAGGAAGAGAGTGCATATTCAGGGTGGGGAACGACGAAACTAGGAGCTTGGGAAAGGGAAACAAGGTGAGTAAGGAGAGGGGGGTACAAAAAACGAAAATAGACATTACAACCCCGATTTTGGAAGGATTCTGTTTCGACTTTTCAAGGTTTGCGGTGGCCGTTGGAATATCCCCTTTGGAGAACAGATTTCTGGCACCTTTTTAAAGCATAATTGTGGACCTTGTTGAAATGTATACCGGTCGGACATTAGCGAAGAAATATGACAAATACAGGTCGGATGAGCGGATTTTAAAAATTACACCATCTCCCGCTAAAGGGAACCATGTGTAGATGCGAAGCAGCGGGCGCTAACGCTTACACTGGCGGCGGCGTTGACGCTGGCGCTCATCGCAGCGTTGCGCAGGAGAGAAACCTGGGGAGGCGCAAAGCACGCAGTGATGGACCGGTGTTTCCTACTGGAACATGCCAATCGCTGCTAATGGGCAATGAGAGACAGAAGACTCCGACTGGACACAGAGACCCGCAGTCCGCTTTTAGTTAACGCGCACGCTGCGAATTTTTATTGTTCAACAACGCACAGGAGAAATCTCCCACCGGCACCTACCTTGCAGGTCAAGATCCAGTGCCATATATACGGGGTGGCCGGTGAACGGTTGTGCAGCGCGAGCAGTCGGTTTTTTCAGCCAAGAAAACTCGCTAGCAGACGCTGCCTGCGTCGGCTTCGCGAGGCGAGAGAGGGATAGCGTAGGAGAGAGACGGGGGGGGACGCGCATGCACAGTGGGGATGTGGAGGCCGCGGGCAGGGATGCCTAGAGGAGAGAGGGGGGAGCATAGGAGAGGAGAGAGGGAGGGGACGCACATGCGCAGTGAGGGTGTGGTAGCCGCGGCGAGGGATGCCTAGAGGAGAGAGAGGGCAGTAAGGGTGGTCAGGACGCATGCGCAGTAAGGGTGGTCAGGACGCACACCACCACCACCACCACCACAACCGGATTGAACTTCACCTTAAGCTGCTTCGCCTCTAAAACCCGTTGGAAGACGTTTGTTTTGCCTTGGCCAATCCGCCCAGTAACAGTTCTATATCGCTTTTGTGTTAGCTGGGTTGTCCTGCATGTACCTTGGTAATGCACTAATTCAAACGACATAACTGAGCTCGCAATCTTCCAACATGTTGCTTTAACACGAAAGTGTTATATGCCGTGGTCCCCCCACGGCTCCTCTGACGTATTTCCGTCACGGATATGACGTTGTCAAATATAAACTAACATAATGAGACGAAAGAAACAAATAGAAGGAAACGTTCAGTCGCCGGGCGTTGAACCTACGACCTCTCGCTCCGCAGCGCGCGGCACGAATCCAGTCGGCCACAGAAGCGTACGTACCTTAGCTTGCTAACGGCAAGCTGTTTATGTGCACCATATACCATTGGCGGTCCTCAGAGGTCGTCGACTTCACCGCGTTTTCGTCATCAGTAGCGAGATGGCGCGAAGGCGGCACAGAGTGCGCGCTCTAAAGGTCACCGCGCCTCTCGCTGCGATGAGTGCGCGCCTCCACGGGGCGTGGTTGCTATTGGGGTGCTTTGTACGTCTCGTGCTTACACCGCAAGTTTCCTATGACGTTAAAGTGGTTAAAGAGTGCACGAAGGTCACTTCGCTCGCCGCAGCGGCCGCGTTTACGAAAGGAGCGCGCTGCTCACACACGAAGTAACTATTGTGACAGTTGTTCGCGCTCTTCCTGTGTGTACTTGTGCGGTCGTTTCGTGCCTCTTTCTTTGTGTTAGAGCAGCGCGCTTTACGTGTCGAGCTGTGAGAGTTAGTCCGCGCTCGTCCTTTGTATGCTCATTTCGTGCGTGCTTTCTGCTTGAGGTGCGCGCAGCAAGTTTCGAGCTGCTTGTCGTTCTTCGCGTGACATTACAATTCGTTGCTGTAGCATTCATTCCTTCGCCCTTGGGGTGACACAATGCACAAGAAACGCTCAACTACCTCTGTGAAGACATGTTTTACTTTCGTGTTATACCGATTCCTTTGACAGAGGGATCAGCCATGTTTTTTTTTGTGTTTCCCCGTCGGTGCTCTCAATTTGGAAACTATTCAAAACATATTTGGCAGTTTCTATATGCGTTATTCGATTCAAGCACCGAATCGAATAAAACGCTATTCGATTCATTATTGGATATTTTCGGATATTCACACACCCGTACTTTTTACCAATGACATTGATTGCGCAGTCATGGTGATCCCTTAAGACTGCTTGTGCATTCGATGCTGTGATGCGCCCGGCTCTGAATGCAAAGTCGGAGTACGGGCTAGTTGGTATTCTATTTCAAAAGTGATTAAAGCGCAAAGGAATATTCGGGACTAAGAGAGACAGCGCTCGTCTTCTCAGGTCTCTTTGTCCCGTGTCTTCCCTTGCGGTGTAATCACTTTTGAAATCTGAATGCAAACCACTTTGATTACTTGTATCCCTCTCAATCTCGGCAACCAAGAAACAGATTCAAAAATGGTTATTATCCAGCTTTGTGATTAGAACAATGTCTATATGGCGCTTAATTATGGGCCAACTGGTTAGACAGGAAGAAGGACACCAGTGTTGTCCCTCTCTTCTCTTACTGTGTCTACCAAGCACAATGTATCCCTGTAATGTGGGGATGCGGCAACTAGCCCCACGTGCCATGTTTCTGTTTTAAGTGTGTAGCACTTAAGGGCCCAGCTTGTAGTCCACCTGTCGCAACGTGAGAACAACACGAAGCGATGGAAACCCAATGACGACGTGCCTGTAGGTTTATGAGAGGTGCGAACGCTCGGTTTCAGCGCGAGTTTGTCTCTGGTGTTTGGACATACGTGTTGTATCTGTGACTGCCTGTGGTTCAACTCGAACCTCCGTTCGCCGAGAATCAACCTATAAACAACGTAGGATCGCCTAGCGGAATCCTAGCAACAACCCAGAAGCATTCAGATTAGACTTCTGAATCGCCTAGCTTCGCTGTTTGCAAGCCTTGCGCGACTTAGCGCAAGCTTCGCCATTTTTGGACACGTCGGTCATTTTGTTCCACTTGGTCTCTTTGGGGAGTAAATGTTGGCCTCGAGGAGTAAAAGCTGCAGTTGCTCTAATTATGGCCATTTTTGGCCTAAAGCGTAGAAGAAGGCAATATCGCTTATGGAGACGTTGGCTTCAGCAACACCCAATTAAAAAAGTCACAGTTTCACCGCAAGGGTGAAGTAATCAACGCGGTAGCAACAAATTTTAATGTTATATAAGTGAGGCTGGCAGCCAACTATTTTGGATCCGATCTCACGCAATTAACTCTACAAAACGCTGGTTTAAGAGAATATGGCCGCTCCAGGGACATTCTTCGCACATCCTCTTGGCGTTGAGAGCGCAGCACGTAGAAGTAGAGTGCCTCGATGCGCGCGCCCCCGCTTAGAGTGTGGCCATTCTTTGAAAGGGTCGACGCCGCCTCGCCTCGCGCGTCCGCCATGTTTTAGCCCACGCCGCGCCTTTTTTTAAACGTGCACGCGGCGCCTGCCGCCTTGTCGCCCGTCTGATTCGTCGCGAGTCCCGCAAGATGACTGGATGTTGCGTGCCACAGTGCACAGACCATTCTAGGAATGGATGGAAGATGTTTTCTTTCCCAAGCGATCCTAAAAGAAGACTTTTATGGACAGTCAGAATAAAGCGTGACAAGTGGCAGCCGACCAGTGCCTCTCGTGTATGCAGCGTGAGTATTACAAGCACGTCGGGTACTTTTGGGCTTATTTTTAAAACGGCGTGTATATTACTAGAATGCAGTCACAGGTTAGACTATTACAAGTTATGTGCGTGGTTTTTACTGCATGTTGGTGCCTCGAACGTTGAGCTAACTCGTAAGGCCAAATGGTTTTATCGCGTTTCAACCGTTCTCATAAATTTGGCGTTGTTTTCGGGGTGTGCTTGGAAATCGTACTTTCGCTGTCGCGGGCATCTCCTTCTTCTTTTTTTTTTTTTGCATGAAGGTGTGATTATGAATAATGTCGCGTCTGTAATGAACTGCAACAATTCACTCCGAGTTGTGTTGTCTTGCGGAACAAGAACGACAAATAGAAATTTTTGTTTTCTTTATACGGTGGAATAATTTTCCAGAATTACTTCCCTGAAGGAACGCTTTTTTGTGTACCATACACTGTAAAAAATCGTTGTAAATTTACAAATATTATACAGAAAATTTCTGTACCGAGAAAAAAAATACTTTCTGTCAAGTGTGACATGACGGAACTCTGTTAAAAAGAGAAACCGAAATTTTCTGTTATTTGCGACCTTCAGAAAATCAAACGACTCAAGGTTGAACTTCCACTGTTTTAAATTATTCTAAGGTTACAAGTTGCAATAAAATAATATTTTATGTTTTTTCTGGTTTCACGCACAATGCTATTTCGCGTGATTGATGTCCGAATCACTTTCTGTGGTTCTACGTTCGTGCCCCGCGGGCTCCTGCATTTACAAGATGGCTACCGCCCACGTCGAAGCGCGGCTACGCTCGGCTGCAGTGTGAAGTGTTCTACAGTTCACTATAGCACGGCTGCGCTACCCTCTTGCTCGTACTTTTGTGTGCCCGCAATTGAAAGGTACGTGGTTTGATTTAACTAAAGTTCCTTACCGTAAGATCTCGTTTATGTATCTGCCCACTTTTGAAATTCGCTATTGTATGGTTTCCAATTCAGCTCAGCGTGGCCTCGGCAAGTGGGCGCGATCACATGGTTGTGCGAGAGCCACTATTTTTTTCCGCGCTTTCGTCAAAATACTGATGAGTCCTTGTAAACGGGTGCTTGAGGGAACACCTGCTGTTGTACCACAATTATACCTTTGTTGGCAGCGGCCGCATACGTCAAAGTATACGAATCTGCACTTGGACGGTTGCAGTGCGCGTCTTACAGCGTTCGCCGCGCACTTGATGCGCGTTCCCTGCGGGCAACCATTAACGAGGTTTTGCTGTACAGGAATATGCCATGTATTTGTTCGCCTTATCCGCTTTGTTTCTACCTGAGTACGTCATACCTGAGTACGTTGTGTTTCTACCCCTAAACATTAATGAAGCGCGTATAAGTGTCAAATCAGCTCACCAGCTCACCGAGCCAACCTTATCCACTGAGCATAGCATTTTTTAATGGAAAGTGCAAATGTTTTCTATGTGTGTGTGTGTGCGTGCGTGCGTGCGTGCGTGTGTGTGTGTGTGTGTGTGTGTGTGTGTGTGTGTGTGTGCGTGCGTGCCGGAGTGCGTGTGTGCGTGTGTGCGCGCGCGCGCGTGTGTGTATGTGTCTGTGTGTGTGTGCGTGCGTGCCGGAGTGCGTGTGTGTGTGTGTGTGTGTGTGTGTGTGTGTGTGTGTGTGTGTGTGTGTGTGTGTGTGTGTGTGTGTGTGCGTGTGTGTGTGTGTGTGTGTGTGTGTGTGTGTGTTTAGCTGTAATAGGTAGCCTTCACCTGCATTGCGAACATAGCTGAGATCAATGACATTGGGGCTCAGTGTGCGGTGATTAGTGTTTTGTAGTAGTCATTGCATGATAAGTTTTGCTTGGTTGAACAATACTATGTACCCTTATCGTTGCTGGTGGGAATATGAGAACGCATGGCTTCTTGGCGTGGTATTATTACGTCACCTCGCGCACGAAGCGCTGGGTTCCGGGCGTAAAATAGATAACCAGACGTCTGGGACACGTTCACTCGGCAAACTTCTACTTCGATAGCGACTAGCCGATGGGACTCTGGGCCTGATGAGTTCACGCACCTTGCGTCATCGCTCGTCCTCCTGCGCTGCGGTGGAGCACGTCTTCTTCTCAGTAGGAGAACCTCTGCGCGTTTCGCGTTAGCGTATTCAATGCTGCGGCTCGTATGAAATCGACGTTCTTATCCTTCGTTTACACACAGCGACGTGAGGCCGCGAGCATCTCTGGAAAGTGGGCCGATGTGCGCTCGTAGTTCAGGCGGTGACCCGTGGCGCATGTCACATGTGATCTCTCAGTGGAGCTATTCTAGCTGCGCTGTTCTAACTTCACGTGGCGGCATGTTGCAGACACCGATTGTGACGACAGTTAAACAATCCCGGGTTCTGGAGAAGCTGACTTTGTTATTAGTGGCGTATTGAAAGGCGAATGCATCTTTCTTTGGCTCTCGCCCCTGTTTTGTTGCTATGTTGCTATGTTTCAATACCACAAATAGAATGTCTGCTTTTCAATAAAAATAGTGTCCTAACATTTTAATTACCTTCATATGCTTTTTCGAGCTCCTGGGTACAGCAGTTTTAATACCTACTCATTGTAGAATTAGCTTCATAACTTTATTATTGCAGGAAAGTACAAGCTAAGGTGACGTCGGAGATGGGCCGTGTTCCACTTTCATCATTTCAAGGTTATTACGACGAATACTTGCAATATATTGCTGAATATTTCTAAATTGCAAATATTTTGTTCCAGGAGGAAGCTTTCTGCCTGCCGGGGCGTTGACCTTCTGCATTGATACCCATGCTGTGATAGAAGCTACCACACCGTACCAGGCATTCAAGATGATGTTCTTCACGCACTTCGCCGTTAATATTGAATACCGCAAGGACGTCAGCCTTACCCTGGAGTTCCCATAAAGGTGAAATTTAATGTGATTTTTCTGACGTTTTTATGGAGATTCATCCAACTAACGTTGATAATGCAACATTAAGAAAGTACAAAAGTAGACACTGGGAAATTTCCAAAATCTGATACTACACTCCCATTTGGCTAAACCAAAAAGGGATTCTGATGGAGTGAACCACCAACTGGAAACCCTTCAGCTTAAGTGGAAAGCAGTTTGCGGGAAATTTAAACTGCCATAAAAGTTTTTAATTAATAAGGATAGTATACGGAACGGTTGATGTGGGAAGTACCAGTAACCACTGTTCGATGAGTAGGTCGAAGAGAGCAATATGTTTTTTTTTTCATTAATTTATATACGGGCTACGCGCACTTTTTTTTCGCAATCCTACTGCTGGAGCAATGCGTGTGATCGGGCTAGTTGGTATGTCATAATAATGGGCAGAAAGAAAAAGAAAGACAAAAAACAAGGGACCGAGGACGATGGGCGTTTCAAACGAGAATTCCTAATAATTAAAACGGGCACAGATTGCGTCAGCGACACATCTATCAGTTTACTTGGTAGCGACACACGACCTTTTCATATATCTCTCTGTTTATAATGGAGAACATATGTGCGCATGTGCTTGACATTGAGTATGCTCTTTCCCTGCTTGTCTGGGGCAGTCCATTAAAACCCGCTATAAAAATAGCGCCCGTGGTGTCCTGTCATCCACGTTGTCCGTGTCTAGTCGCGCTACAATGGCTTCAGTATAATTTCCTGGAAATCTAAATTGTGAAGTCAACAGTGCCTATCATGCAGTCGTGCTTGTGCAGATACATACATACCTCTACAGTAAATGCTCGTTAATTCGCGCCTGCTTAATTTGAAAAATCGCATAATTCCGACGTGTTTTCTGATCTCGGCAAGCACATGTGTTGTTTAATGACATCTTTGTTTTCTTTAATGACAATGTAGCTTTGTTTTGACTTCGAAGCTATGCGCGCACAATGTCACAAAACTCAAGCATGGTGAAAGCTATTAAAGATAATGACCTTCAGCGGCGCTCCGCAAGTTGGCATAAAACTCGCTTGCAACAATGTGATGGACGAACAATGGCTTGTCGGCCACTTTTGCGGTGAAAAATTTGTCACGTGCACGTTGTGGGGTTGCTGATGGCGGTACATAATAAGGGATGGGTTGAGAACACGTTTCAGCTTCACCTTTTTTAGGCCTAGTGATTCAAATAGGAATCCTCAGTTTTATAGGTTATAGTAATAATATCTGAGGTTTTACGTCCCGAAACCACGATATGATTATGAGGGACGCCTTAGTGGAGGGCTCCGGAAGTTTTGACCATCTGGAGTTCGTTAACCAATTTTGTAAGTAATTCAGCAACCACCTGATAAAAAAAAAAGGTTTTTCTTCCGCTAGGACTCATATTTAACATCTGCTCTAATTATACTGCCAACCTTGTGCTCATAGAAAAGTGAGGGTCGCACGTGAATGGAGAAATTAGCGGTTGCACTGTTCCCCCCAATTCGCTGAGGCAGCGTCTTTCATTGTGCAAAATCAGGACATTTGTGACGTTTTTAAGTGCGCAGCACATTAGGGGGCCGGGCTGGCGTAGGCTGTGATCGTATGCTGTCGTCGTCGCTTGGCGTAACGCAGGCAAAACCACGAAGAGCACAGCCGTCTGTGCGCGCGCTCGCGCCAAGGCGAATTCTTCTTTTTGTTCTTCGAGCGCCTTAATGATGATAAGTGCGGAACACTTTAGGGGCCCGGGCTGTCGTAGGTTGTCGTTGCTTGGCGTAACGCAGGCAAAACCACGTAAAAAATATAAAAAAAGGAAGCAAGCGCGAAACAGAAACAGAGAGAAAGAGAAAATAGGAAGAATAGAAAGCGGGATCACAGGAAATCCGTCATACTTGGTACGTCAGACCGGAAGGTACATGACAATTTTTTGAAAAAAAAAAAAGACGTGCCAAAGCGATACTCGTCACTAAAAACGGCATGCCGTCTCAATTAACCCAACTGGACCGTTTATTCTTTGCGTTTGGCGTGTAGTGCTCATCTGTTTCTTTGTTAAACTCGAAAGAAGTGCAAAGAACTCGTTCCCTTGTCTGCGAGAAGTAGCGCCGCAGTGGCTGCCGCCTAGTTTCAAGCTGTACAGTCAAAGAAAAACCGGAAATTGCGGTTTTCCTTTGAGTACAGCACGAACAGAACAGATAAGCACTACGCACAAAACGCAAAGAATAAGAGGTACATTTAATTATTTGGGACGGCTTGCCGTTTTTCCTGAGCACATTCTGCTGCGCCGCGCCTTGTTTCAAAAATTTTCACGTGAGCTTCTGGTCTGACGTACCAAGGATGACAGATTTTTTTCGCTCCCGGGGCGCTCAGTTTAGGTTTCACCTAGATCAGGGCCTTGAATTGTGCTGATTATTATCTCAAATTACGTGCGTTTTTCGCAATTTTTAAAAATGGGCATGTCATAAACTGCCACACCCTACAACTCTTCCAAATAAACAGTGGTCCTGCAAGCTAACAGATACAAAGGTAATTAAATACTTTTATTAATTACTCATTTGAATGTAACTTTAGGTGCTGCAAAGTTTTTCCGCCTTGACGTAGAGTTAGTTTGCGAAGACTACAAGGGCCTGAGTGTCATAGTATTTTTATAAAACATATTGTCTAAAAAAACACCTTGTATACTACGGCTGAATCTATGTAGCCCACTATCGTCGGTATTCAGGAGTAAAATTTGCATCTGGCTTTTCGAACATTTCATTTGGGCTTGAATTATATAGTAAAACAAGGCCGAATCAGAGCGAATGAACTATATATGAATATTCCGGAACAAAATTATCAACATCCTGGTGCTTCCGTCGATGTCGTTCTTTGTTGCTTGGTCGTAATGGCGATAACTGTACTTGTAGAGCGAGTGGTTCGTCCCAGGCAAAAGGCGCACCATTCTGGACTATCTGCAGTGTTTGTTCGTTCTTGGCATCGACTGAAGGCGTTTAAAAATGTTTGAGCTCTTCCTCTTCTTATCTGATTTTATGCCACGCCATTTCGGATCACTTAATTTTTCAAGGAATAGACCGGTGCCCCATATCTACAATTCAGTTGTCTTCTATTTCAAGTGTATACCATCTTGGAGCGAAAGAGGGACATGATACTGTCGCGCAAAACTTCAAAAGGAACACTAAAAGGCAGACAGAAGTGGGAAAGTTGGCCTCTTGCGCTTTATATTCCGAGTCTCTCCCTGCAACGTCATGTCCGTCACTAAGTACCAACTCGCACAAGCAAAAACTAATTGTAGTACGAAAGCACGATAGGAAAGTGACTAGCACACAAATGAAACAGATTGGATGCGGCCCATGTTGGTTGTTTTGGTCATGATTGTTGGCGCAGCGCTAGTTTAATTGGTCTGGCTTGATTTGATTGAAGCAAATACAGGAATAAGCAAAGTTTTCATCCGGAACCACCTTTTTAAGTTCATGCTGCAATGAGGTTTTGCCCCATTTTGAATAATATTGTTTTAAAAGTGAAAGATACTTAGGCGCGCTTTACGCTCCTGTGAAATTAAGCCTAGTTTGTTTCTCGATTTGGCCCTTTTAGACAAAAATAAAACACAGCACAGTTATCTTAGTTATGTATTGCAAATTTAAAATTTTGGTACTGGGGCATTATGCTATCCCATCGAAATCATTTTTCAAGTAAGAAATTAAAAGTAATCAATATACTGCGAAATAACAACTACTTTGTAAATAATATGGCTAAGAATTTCTTTTCTTTGAAGAGTACGAGCACTGATTTTTGTTTTGTTTGAACTACCATGATCATGCGCATCTAAAATTGTGAAAGCCAGTCTGCTTACGCTGAAAGGGCCTGGGCCTGAAATAATGGCCTGAAAGGGTTGTCTTGCGCGGGGTCTTAAATCGCGGACACATTGTGAACGATGTCCTTAATGGCAATGAGTGCGTCGTTGTTTATTTTTTTTAATGTGTTTTGCCACTTGTTAATTTTTTCTTGATACTCTCGATAATTCGGCATTCCGTTAATTGGGATATTCTTTACCGGCCCCGTGAAGTCTGAACTAACGAGCTTTCACTACATATATATGTGTATGTGCGTGTTTGTTTGTATTGTTCTATGAGACCTTGTTCTGTGATGAGTATTATTTCGTTCAGAGTCGTTACACTGCAAGAACTGACATTTTGTGAAGCATAATGTAATTTTCTAGAAATGAACCGCCTTCTGGATCATGAGGTTTTTTTTTTCACTGATTCCACCCAGCAGATCTTAAAGAGGCAGTACGAGTGTTTCTTGAGCGTTTACCAACATAATCGTTGTTGTTCTCAGTGTGCCCAATTGAGTTCATCATAGTGATGCAGCAGTCGATATAAAAACCATCATTATTCTCTTTTAGGGCAATCGCAGCACTGAACCCAGACAGAGGGACCAAGGTTGAGAAGTCAAGGAAGCAACACTGCCTCGCACCAAAAGTTCTACGAGACCACAAATTTTAAATGTGTTCGAAAGCCAGTTTGAATCTACAGTGGCAAGTTGTATGCTGTTTTCATAATTTTCAAGCTGTTTACTTACATGCGGCATTTTCTGTGCATAAATAAAGATGCGTTTTTTTTTAATATGAAAGGAGAATCCAGTGAAACGTGCCTGTTTTTAATGTGTTATTTACTAGGGTGCAAGAAATATCTTCCTGCGGGTGTAGCTCCGCGAACTTCAAGGCAATAATTAAATAACACGAAGTCGCTAACAGAAGACATATTTTCTTTGTTACTTGATATGCAGACCAACACTTACAAAGTGTCTTTAAGCGAAAATTATAGCAGCGAAATAACAGGAAAATGACAAGCGAAAGCAGAGTTCTTTCTTTGATTGAAAACTGAAGCATGTTTTTAAGCATGAAAGTTCTGTACAGTAAAACAGAAATTAATTGTGAATAACCGAAAGAAGACAAACAGAAAACAGAGCTCTTATCTGTAAGGCAGAACTGAAAATTGTGGTTTAAGCAGGCAATTTCTGTAAAAGTTATGTAAACGTAAAACGAAAAAAAATATGTTAAAGCACAGAAAACCTGAAAACAGAAAACATAGCTTTACAGATATTTTCTGGCAAGAGAGCTGCCAGATATTTTCTGTTTTTTTAAGAAAATATTTTTAACTGAAAATTGTGATTTAAGCAGACAATTTCTGTAAAAGTTATGTAAACGTAAAACGAAAAAATATGTTAAAGCACAGAAAACCTGGAAAACAGAAAACATAGCTTTACATAGATTTTCTGGCAAGAGAGCTGCCAGATATTTTCTGTTTTTTTAAGAAAATATTTTTTACAGTGTACGCGGTCATTAATTTCAACGCGGAATTAAGCGGCGCTGACAAAAAAGGCTGCAGATACACGAAGTGAATGCTGATGACGGAGCGAAGCTAGGTCCTAAGGTCCAAAATGTATACGTTGAAGTCGCCGACTAGTATAAAGGACGGACAGATGGATGGATACGCGGAAGGACGGACGGACGGACGGACGGACGGACGGATCGATGGACGGACGGACAGATGCACGGACGGACGGACAGATACACGGACGGACGGGCAGATACACACGGACTGACGCACGGATGAACGGACGCACCGACAGATACACGGACGGATGGACGCACGCACGCATGGATGGATATATGCACGGACGGACGGACAGAGTACGGTCTATTTTTAAACCATATGCGCGCTATGAACGCTCTTTGTACGGTAATGTAACAAAAACTGTGTTTCGGTCCGACGGCGACAACGGACATCGTGAGAGCTTAAGGAGCTTCGCTGCTAAAAATTGAAGCATCACAGAGTATAGTTGTTTCCGCTGCGATTGCTAAACGACATTTTGATGCTTACCGCATTTTCGCTGGTATTTTCTCGAAAATGGGAAATACAGCCATATTTTAAATTAGGCATTCAATAGGAGGACACGGGGACGAATATATCCGGCAATCGGTCGCATAAAACTGCAGCCTCGGAACCTGCGCGCGAATTCTGTTCGCTTTAACATTTAGCAAAACAGCGAGTAGACCTTAGGGTTTTCACGTCAGCAAATTTATCACTGATGATGCATCTTGGTAAATGCTGTGTGTATGCGGTGTAAAAATAAATAAATAAATAAATAAATAAATAAATAAATAAATAAAAATTAAACATATACACCCGTAAAGTATAAAAGTGGACAGTGATGTCTGCAGCTCTCAGTGATCTAAAGCAGCTGTGCACCACTCAGCCGCAGCCAGCAGCCGAGCGGCCGCGCCGACGGTGAGGGTCATTACGTTCTGCAACACCTTTAGGCGCGAAACATTCGATTACTTGCTGTGATGCGTGCCTACAAACCTATAACTAGCAACCTCCGTGAATGATTATGCGTTTGCGAAGGCAAGTCCAGTCCAAAGTGTCTTTACTCGTGAGCAAAAGGCTGCGAATCCGCGCGCTGGCAGTGCGCGCATTGACGATTGGGATCAGTAATGGCGACCGCTGGAGCAGACGACGCGCTTGTCTCCACCCTGAACGTAGCGGAGGCGAACGAGCGCATCAAGGCACTCAACGTAGAAGGGTATGCCAGCGGCCCGCTGTCGGCCGCCGAAATAGCGAGATAACGTGCGTGCCAGCGACGACCGCGCTCGTAAAATCAAAGGTAATCGAGCCCCCCCCCCCCCCCCCCGCGCGTCTTTTCACGCTCGCGAAACACGGGCGGGGTGTTTCCTCTCTGCTTGAGCATTCGACGTGGCGGGGGGATCTTCTCGCATGCGCCTCGGAGCGACGGTGATAGGCCGGCTCGTTTGATCTCCGCTTCAGCCGCGTTCGCCGCCCCCGCTCGCGCGCTGTTACCCGCAGGTAGGACGTATGATGCGTTGGGGATCTTATCAATTTGGACTTTATACGCAACATGACGGCGACGGCAACGGCAACGGCGACCACAAAAACCCGTCGAGACTGTACATATACTTGCTATCGCAATTAAAAAATTTCATCTCTTGAAGATTCCACCTTCCCCCGAACTTCTGTGTCGAACATGCTAACACATCCTCTGCCTCCCCCGCTCTGTCCGGTGTACCCCAAGGCGCTGTTCTTGGGCCGTTCCTATTCCTCATCTAATGACCTGCCATCTAATGTAACCTCTACAATACGTCTTTTTGCAGATGATTGTGTCTTGTACCACCCTATTAATAACCCTTCTGATGTCTCTTCCCTTCAGGAGGACCTCCTTCGTATTCAAGACTGGTGTGCTGCATGGTTCATGTCACTGAACACCACTAAGACTGTGCCCATTTAATTCCATCATCGACCTAATTACATACCCTTCGGGTACAAGATTAATAACTGTGCTATATCTAATATCGATTCCTTTAGGTATTTAGGTCCTCGCTTCACTAAAGATTTGTCTTGGACGAATCATCTAACACACATTATCAGTTCAGCTAACAAAATGCTTGGTTATCTCCGCCGTAATCTCTTCGTGGCTCAGCCACACGTAAAATTGCTTGCCTAGAAAACACTTGTGCGACCGAAGCTTCAATATGCTTGTGCTGTCTTTGACCCATACCAATCTAATCTCACTAAAGCTCTCGAATCTTTTCAGAACCGTTCTGCTAGATTTGTTCTGTACAAATGCTCATATCCCACTAGCGTTTCGTCACCAAAATCTAAACTGGAACTACTTCCTCTTGCCTTTCGTCGTCGCACCTCTCGTCTATGCCTCTATCACAGGTTTTTTTCACTCCATACCTCGTGACAGCCAGCTGATTCAAATGGCTCGTTGTACTCCCCGAACAGGCCATCTGAACACTGTAATATCACCACGATCCCGCACCACTACTTTCCTAGAGTCGTTCTTCGTCCGAACTGCCCGAGACTGGAATGGCCTTCCGGGAGAAGCTGCACTCGACCGAGTGCCTGGACTAATCTTTTTAACTGCTGTTTCTTGACGCATCTTTGTAAGCTATTTTAGATGCGAAGCAGCTTAGAGCGGAGTTCAATCCGGTGGTGGTGTGCGGCCTGACCACCCTTACTGCGCATGCGCCTACTCTCTCTCCCACTCTCCTCCTTTACGCAGGTGTTCGGTCGCCTTCTCTCCTCTCCTCCCCCGCGCTGCAGCCTGTAAACCCACTCCCTCCTCTCCCTCCCCCCATTTCATATAAGCGCGTGCGCTCGGTGCAGGGAGTCTTGCTTGAATCGTGCGGTCGCTCCGTCGGTTCCCGGTCGCTGCAGTTGTCTCGAAAGCCTCGCTACCCTCACCGCAGACTCGCGTTGTCTCTCTTAGCGGAAGCGGTAGCTCGACGCCGACGCTTGGCTTCGACGGCCGAGTGAACGCAAACGGAAACTTGGTGTGCCCCCCCCCCCCCCCCCAATGCTGCTTCGCATCCCCTCATGGTTCCCTTTACTGGGAGATGGTGTAATTTTTTGTAAATTCTTCATCATTGCCGTCTTTCTTTCTTTTCTCTTTTTACTTTTTTGTATTTCGATGTCCACCCCTCATGAAATGTACTACTGGGGACCCTTGAGCTATAAATAAATAAATAAATAAATAAATAAATAAATAAATAAATAAATAAATAAATAAATAAATAAATAAATATTAAAAGCAGCCAAGAAATGCAGCCTGGCCTACTAATAAAGGCCATTAGTGCCAAAAAAATTAACCATCGAAACTAGCTGTAACAGACGATGCATTGCTCGTTTTAACAAAAAAAATGCCCATCAGATGATTGTAGAATAGAATAAATCGCGCGGACGCAGCACATCGCCGCACACATTGTTTACTGATGTACGGTGTGGCAGTCGTTAACAGGTTCACCTCACTCTAACTCCCAACATTGATCCCGGAAGATTGCATTTACTTTTCCTAAACGCAACACACATTGATGTGCGAGGAGGAGGAAAGAGACAGTGAAAGCATTACAGCGTCGACAGCGAGTCTACGTGTTCCTTCGCTACACTCATCTTGATGAAAGAGCCGGAGGAAAAAAGCTTCCGCCTCTGAACTTCCAGACTGCTCGGAGGAAACGTGAAACTTTCAGCGGTCTTCCCCGACCACAGCTGTGCTAAGTTCGCGAACGTGCGAAAAGGCGCAAGCCGCGCCAAGTCCGGGCCAGCCAAGCACGAAGACAGGCACGCTAGCCTCTCTCCGGAATTAGCTCGAAGGTGTTTCGCGCCTGATAACGCTAGCTCTACCACTGGAGAGACGCGAGCTCTTCCGACAGAACGGAGAAGGCTAACAATCAAAAGGGACAAGTAGAAGCCCGGCTCAAAGCGCGGCTTTCGCCTTACTGCTTTTCCCAGTCGCCTTCATTTCCCTTACACTAGTGCTCAGCCAAAGCAAACGAAGACAATCTTGGCCAGGAAGGTGTGGGGCACACACAAAAGAGCTGTCCCCGTCCTACGGTTCCTATGTCGTTGCCCGGGGGTTTCTATTCAACAGAGATCTTGGCGCTGTCGCGCGGAAAACAAGGCAAAGCGTCTTCCATAACCTTAAAAGGGAGCAGTGCGCGCAGTGTTCAGATGAGAAAAAGCTCCTCCAGGAGGCAGAGGTCCAGACTTGTCTGTAAGTCTATTTGATCGCGTATCTCTCTGCAAGTTTCTCGACCACACTGGCCTGCTTTCCAACGCGGCCTTGAAGAGTAGCGTGCAAGCACCTCCCATCGCGTATACATTGTTTTTCGCAGAGAAAAGGTAGCTTTGAAGATGCTTACCACGCAGAAATGTACCCAGGAGATTTCATTTTGTTTCAGGGGGAGACGACATTATACATTCCTTGTTTGAGTTTGGCGCGTGCACACGCTCGTGTGTGGTGTGGATACAGACAAAAAGGTATAAAAAAATGGAAGAAGGTTTTGAATTTTTAACAGCCCTCCAGTACATACATTACTCTGTATGACGAAAGTGTGATTTCAGGAAAAGCATTGCAAAATGTTGTACCAGTGATAAATGCTAAAAACGAAGGGCCGCCTTTCTATTTTTGCAGAACTGAATGGAAATCGTAGCGAGACAACGCAGTACCAAAGATGTAGGGCTGTGTTGCATTGTACGGTACAGCGAATATGTCGGCGCGTAACAGCGAGAATGGTACAAGAAAAAATTAGGTATAGCCCGTCACATTTTTATGCATCGTCGCATTTTCTAGCTTAGAAAAGCACAGAACATAGTCAAAAGTTCGACGAAAACTCGGCAGGCCAGGATGATACATTGAAGAAATAAAACAGGCTCTCGCCCCATCCAAACAAGTGCGTACATTTGTACATATCTTTAGCGTAATTTCGTAACGTTTCGCTCAATAAAACATTACAACACAGTCACCTTCCCTCCGCATGCTTCGCATAACATCGATTCCCAAGGTACGTGGAATCTGCCCAATTTTTTTTATTCTAACTTCGAAATTCAGATAATATAAAACTTCGCAAACACTTGTTTGGTCCCATAGCCTAGCTGGCTAGTAGCGCGACTAATTGCATGACATGCCTACATATATTCGCAAGCGGTTACAACAGTGACAAAGGACAACAAATTGGATACAAATATTAAAAAGACACATGATTGAATTAAACCGGGAATAACAGACAAAATGACCACTTATACAATGGTAACACATAAAAAATGTACATAAAGCGCTTCATGGCCATAGAAAAATTGTTTGCCCCTTTCCCGTCAGTCGGTGCGGCGTTCCAAATGAGAGCCCCGTGAAATTCTATAAGCCTACGGCCGTAGGCATTTCTGCCAACCGGTAAATTAATGTTCGCTGAAGCTCTTGTACAGCGCGCTGGTAACGTAAAGGTGCTTAACCCCTTGAGTGCGTGTTATCCACTAGATGGCAGCATTTACTCGACGATTTAGTTTTCTCCTGCGGCAGTAGTGCGGTTTTGGTATCGAAAGATGGCGTGCGGTGGTGGCGACCCATGCATAGCTGACCCGTCAACACGAAAATGAAGCTTTTCATTCTCGTCGTCTTCTTCGAGTGATGATGATTCGGATACAGATGTTTATCTTGTGTCCGGAAGTGAAGGCAGCGATGGCGGTGAATTGAGCAGCTCCTCCGGTGATGATGAAGACAGCTCGGAAGCGAACATCGCGAGTGCTCGCCACTGAAGCCGCTTTGCGTTATTCCGTGTTTTGAAATTTTCCTCACAGTCCTGACGCTTCCCGAGTGAAACAGCCCAAGGGTGCTTAGCCTACACAAGTGAAGGAAGATGGGGCGTCTGCAACTGTTTTCTTTATAAGGTCTTTTATTTTTATTAGCAGCAGTTAGCTGGTTTAGAAGAACGGAGCGTTGGGCGAGTTGGTATTGCATTGTAAATGACATTTAGCGCAAAAGGACACGCCAACACGAAAGGAAGAAACCACGAGCTGGTTTCTTATGTATTGTTCAGAAATAAACTTTAATGTGTTGATTTGGCGAAGTATGTGGCATAAACACTGTACGTGGGACCCATACACTAAACACAACATTAAAATAATGGAGAGAATCCAGAGAAAAGCTGTTCGCTTTATTTACTCTAAGTTTAAGCGCACCGATTCCCCCCACACTGCTCATGATAGAAAATGACATTCCGCTCCTCGAAACACGTCGGCAGATGCTTGGCCTCAACTTTCTGCAATCATTAATTAGTCATGAATTATCCATAGACCCCGCGTTATATGTATCCCCCCCTGTCCACAAAGCGTACACGTCATGATCACACACATGCATTAACCCCTCATTTCGCTCGGACAAATACTTACAAATATTCCTTCTTCCCTAGGACAGTGTCGGAGTGGAACTCCACGAATGAACCTTCCTAAAAATTGGCCGCGTATCTGCGTGCTTCGCTGCAAATGTCGTCGAAAGACGATAGTCGTGTGCCGGCCATACTACTATGTTTTGCCTTGCCTCAGACAGCGCCTAATCTATGTTGAATCGGCCGCACCTGGCTGGCATTGATAAAATAGGGGCGCTGCGCGAGATATAGACGCCATCGAAAAACATGAGCTTGTGCTGAACCAAGGGCCACTGCCAGCGGGAGCACCTTCTCGTCGGCACATGACTTTTTCGTGCACAGCGTCGCAGCTCGTGCACAGCTTCGCATTTTCAGCGCAGCCTAAAAAAACACTAGGGTCTTTAGAAATACGTATCTATGTATTTTCTAATAAAGAAACACACGTCCTGATACTTACATATTAATGTTGCGCCTCAGATATGCGTAGTATTTACTTTTTAATCGAAAATGTTCACAAGTATGAACGCAAACACCAGTTCAAGATGGCTGGGCGTTCAGAAAGTGGTTAATTTTTGGACCGAGTGGCTGAATCAGGGGACGTCGGACAGATAGACAGCCAGACCAAAATTTCTGCGTTGAAGTATCCCAAGAAAGACTATCGTCTTTAATATCGTCTTTATTAAGCTCGTTACCCTTGTTTTATGTTGTACTTGAAAATATGTATATTCTTTGTATAACCGTATTTATATCATCGTACTTGTTGCCTTTCTTGTACGCATCTTAGGGCCCTTTCTGCGTAATGTTTGGGGTTTTGTATATTGTTTGGACTAACTCTATTGACATTTTTGTATTGGACTTCTTGTTTTGTATGTAAAATGAGTGCCCTTCCTGCAAGGACTGAATTGTGGTCTTCGGTATGTCATAAATAAATAAAATATATCTCGGGGAGATTTTCCTGCGACCGGTTAATCTCGTTTTCAGTCATTTCAATGTGTACAGATTCTACAAGTAGCCGTGTCGATAGGCGGTTCTCTGTCGCGATTATGCTCGCAGAATCCCAATCCATGATGTGGTTAGTAGCCAAGTGATGATCCGCCAAGGCATTCAAGCTGGTATTGCCTTTCCTGACATCGCTTTTGGTGACGCTGGATTCTTCTATTAAAACTTCCAGTTTCACTTTTGTAGTGTGCGTCACAATCCTTTTACGGTATCTTGTAGATAATCCCTGAAAATCTTGACCTTTCCAAAGGGCCCTTCACGTGTACGAGCTTCTGCTTTAGTCTGTTCATTGGTACATGTGCGATTTTAACGCCGTATGTGCGAAACACTCTTGCAAGTGCCTCACTAATGGCCTTGCACGTAAGGGACTTATTTCTTCAAAAGCACAGAATAACCATAGAAGGCGGAATAGGGGAGTTGACACATTGTGCCAAGTGCTGTCTTTTTTTTTTTTGCGATAAAAATACTGTCGATTGCCAACATGCCTAAGCACATGCTTTTACAATATCCCACATCACGCCTACCTATTAAGCAAATACCTCATGAAAAGGCAGAACCTCACGTTGTAATCAACTATAAGAACCCTACCGAACACAACCCGCCCAGGAACTCATGTAAAAGTATGTAGAGCGGTGCTGCATAAAACGTTGAGGGCCCAAAAATATTTTCGTTTCATCATTAGACGACTAACAGATGCATGTTGCAAGTACTTCAAGGTGTAATGATGCAGCAATGGTGTCGCAAATATTGACGCTACCTGCGTCCGGTGAAGGGAAACTGAAGAAAAGTATCGAATTTATGCCGGAGTTCAACGAAAGCAGCGAAAATGGTGAAAAGTCGTGCCTGTACGTCTTCAGACCTCAATTATAAAAATCAAGCAAGATTAATTGCTGAAGACGGACGCTAAGGAGGCACGCAAGGGAGAAATGCTTTGTAGCGCAGGAAACACAGACACAAAATAAGACAAGAGACAACGTAGGAGCGCTAACTACCAACAAAGGTTTATTAAAACGAAAGCCTTAGATGCCTCATCAAACGGGCAATTTGACCGTCGGCGTCCCGTGTCGGCGGCCTCGGGGCCGAGTGATGCAAAAAATCATCCTCTTGAGATGACGTCACCACATGACGTCACGCTGACGTCACAGATCGCAGTAAGTTTGTATCGTCATTGTCACCTCATCATGACGCTAAAGTGACGTCACATGACGTCACGTCACATGTCGTCTTCACATCGCATCATAGGTTGGTCAAAGGTGGTCCGATCCCGGAGGCAATTCGAAACCACGCGAGGTGCCTCTGGAATTGAAAACAATGCAGAAAAATAAACGACGTTAGGTGTAGAAAGCTTTCGAAGGGTGGCGAGGCAGCTCAATGCATCTGCTGATAGGAAAAAGAAGCTGGCTTTCGCCTTCGAGTGGTCTTAAGCGAATGCATAAGGGACCTTGTGAGTTTTGCAACGCCACACGCGCATATACTGTGCTCATCACTGTCGCACATGCGCGCGTTACTTCCTAAAAAGCACAACCCTTTATCTGAAAGGTCTACAAAGGTGGCACTGACACAGAATGAACGCAATGAAGGAAGGAAGGGACAGGAGAGAAAGGAAAGGCAGGGATGTTAAACGGTCTAGAAGGACCGGTATGCTACCCTACACCCTGGGGAAAGGTATGGGGGGAGATATCTTTTCGGCCTCTGTAACCTCGCCAGTGAACCTGTCCTCACTTCTGCTGACAGCAGCACACGGCGCAAAAAGGGGTTCGCAGAGACAACAACTGCAGCGCATTGCCAACCAACTATCGTGTGCCGTTTCTTTTCGTTTTGTACATTTTGCGCATATTCTTTCAACCGTTTATTTACGCATCGCCCCGTCTGCTCCATATCACATCCCATCACATGACCGTGGAATACTGTAAACAGCATTGCTAGTGCAGGCAACAAACGAGCTTTTGTGCTGCTTTTTGCAGCTTCCTTGCATAAAGTTTAATTTGTTACAGAAGCACATAAAGTTATAGAGGCACATGAACTCGAAAAAAAGATTGTCGGAGCTTGCTCTGGAGGCGCAATGCTAAAGAGACAGCGGAGCTGACGGGCGCCTATGTAGTGCTGGCTTTTACTGTTTCGATAAGTCATGCAAGTTTTTCCTTTCTTTCTTCCTTTCTTTCTTCGTCTCTCTTTCCTGCTCAACGCGGAAATTTGGGCTAGTTGGTGGGTGTGGAACTTGTGCATCTTAGCAAGCGCAGCGGAACAAACACAAGAGAAAAGAACACGTAGACAGGACGGGAGCTAGCGCCCGTCCTGTCTTTTTTTTGCGTTTTTTTCTCTTTCTTTCTCTGTTTATTTCTATGTATTTATTTATCTCGTTTCCTTTCTATTTCTTTCTCTTCTTTATTTCTTTCCTTTGTCTCGCTCTCTTTATTTCGCGGTTGTTTCCGCGTTCTTTCTGTTTTTTTTCTCCCACTATTTCTTGAACTCTCTGTCTTCATTTTTCTCAATTTCTCTCTGTCAATATTTATATTCTATCCTTTATTCTCTCTCCTCCTCTTTTACCTCCTCCTAATCCTCACATTTCTTTCCCAACCCCTTGCTATACGATGCTGTACAACGCTCTGTTAGCGCGCCTGGATAGCCGAGTGGTTAAGACGTTCCCATGATATCGTCTGTACGCCGGGTTCAAATCCCGCCGCCTAATGAGGATTTTATTTTCGTTAAGACTTTCTCTCTTTCTCTTTATCACTTTCTTTCTCTCTGCACTCGTTCTCTCACCCACATAAGCGTGCGCACGACGGGCGCAAGGCGAGGGGGGGGGGGGAAGGGGGGGGGGGGCGCAAAGTCGGCCCTATACATTGACCCTAATAGAGGGTGGGGCACTGCGATGCACCTTCGCCAACCCCCCCCCCCCCCCCCCTTGAAGGGGAATACTGCGCACGCTTATGCTCAGCCCATCAGGGTTATTACAGGCCACGCCTAAGAAAGCGGCGCCTGTGTTCTGGTAGCGAAGCAGAACACGGCGAAGGTCGAGAGCGCGTGATAATGATCACGATTTATGATTATCATCATTTCTGTTTTCGACAGACAAATTACGGCGAGCTTAAACAGCTTCGCTGTTAAAATAAAAGAAAAATGTGTGAGTGCGCCGTCTTTGGCACTGTCAGGTAAAGAAAAGAGGTTTCTAGATTCCTCGCTTTGACATGACAAGACGTTTTGCTCGCAGTGATGAAATGGGCTAGGTTCCGTGCACAAGCTTTGTTTGTTGTTATATGACATTCTTATCGGTCCACCACTTTTGTATAAATAGCACGCGCGATCGCAAAATAAAGCTTTTAGTTGAAAGTCAGTGCTGAGTTTGGGTCTTCTCGGTCCCTTCCGTGTGGCGCTGCTTCCGTGAAATGAATCCTAACCAAGTAGCCCGGCAACATGTCCTTGCAAAAAGTTAGCACGCTGTAGGAGCATACTTCAGGAAGGGTTGAAGGTCTCACAGCTATAAGATCACATGACCACAGTCGAGAGAGGTTTTGACTGTTGCAAGTAACGTTGCTGCGTTGACTCGAGTGTGAGTCAAATAACACACTGCAGTGTCAGATGAATGTGTAAGGCACCTATTTATAGTGAGGGAACTGACTCATGCAATAGTGTCGTGGACTGTTGTTGAAAAATCGTGCAGTATCGTTTCCTGCCAACTCAATGCGAAAAAGAGAGTTTGGTTTTAGCAGTCTTGTTAAAGCTCATCAAATTAACTCAGATATCTTCTGCAGAGTAAAAATGGTCGCGCATAGAGACGGCCTGTGACTGCCAGTCAAGCCGTTGAGGTAGGCTTCCTTTTACGTGCTTGTATGGCTATTGTAAACAAACATTCGTGACTACGATGGGGAGTGCGTCATAAGCTCTAGCAGAGACTGGTACATATTGGCAGTATACTTCTATATTTGTTGGACGTGAATTGTGCATTTAATGAAGAAGTAATGATGACGGCAGGCATCAAACTTGTGACGTACTATGTAGCCTTCCCTGCCCACTGTGGGAAGCCATGTACAATGACGTCTGGAAAACAGGATGAGAAACAACTTGGAAGTAGTAGTGATTGCAACACGTAAATTGGTAAGAAACTTACAGCATGACCATGGTACGGGACTTGTAATTATTTATCACAGAGCTCAAAAGATGTCCTAGCCGCTGCGGCCACATTGTAGGTGTAACACAACAGAACACCTTCACAGATGCACTCAGGTTTAGAAATATCTTAAAAAGCCTTGAGGGGCAAAAAAATTAATCTAGAATCTTCTGCGTCCCCCCGCTGTGAAATGACCGTTGTGGCATGCACATGCCCATAATGTACTGTAATCCGTCTTCTCAGGCAAACAAAAAAATGTCTATTATATAACTAAACATAATTTCACAAAAAATTCGCTTCAAAACCCTATCAATTGCTCCGCGCCAGACAAATAAATTTTCTGTCATTAGCGTTTCACGCTGCAGTAACGAACGAAACAAGGGAAATTGAAGGGCTCGTTCACCTCTCTGAGATACATTCTTGACGAAAAGAGACACATAATGAAGCCAAGGAAGGTAAGGGGATGTTATTTGCAATATTTTACCAGTACGGTAGATAATAAGATATAAATATGACAAAAAATTAAAGCAAAGAAGCACCAACTTGCTGCCAGCCTAAACCGAATCTCTTGGACAACTACCAGTCCATCTTAAATGGTAGAGCATTGGACGCGCTATCCGAACGTTGCAAGTTTTCTCTTATGCCGCCGGTAAGTGGACTTGTCGCCCACATTAATTCCTTCGCATATATATCATAATTACTACGGTACAGTTACAAAATTTACAAATGACGTCCCCTACGTCTTTATTGCCTTGATTGTCCGTTGGTCTTCATTAAGGTCGTGCCTAAAAAAAAGAAGAATGAGCCCTCAATTTCCCCTTATTTCGTTCATTCATTACGAGGGTCTCGTTCCGGCAGCCTTCATGCCTTCGGGTAGTATGCGAGGGCGTATTGGCCAGCGGCCAGCTCGTTAAAAAATCACAAGCTGCGTGACGCCAGCTGGCGAAAAAGTGTGTCCCACACTGCCATCATGGCTACGAGCGGCGCTCCCTGACACTACCACGTTTACGTGCACAGAAATACTCAATTGATAGAACAATTGATAGAATGGAGGTCAATTGATAGAACAACGGATGCCTTATCCGAAGCTTGCAGGTTTGGTCGTTGTCGACAGTAAATTGTCTTTTCGTCTACTCTAACTTCTTTGCATTTATATCATTATTACTACAATGCAGTTAAAAGACTATAAATAACAGCTCATGTGCCTTCCTTGGCTTCATTGCCTTTTGGTCTTAAAGGGGCCCTGCAACACTTTTTGAGCAAGGTCAGAAAACACTGCCGATCGGTAGTCGAGGCTCCCGGAACACGCGTGCCGAATATTATGGCGCAGCACGCGGGCAGAAGTTTACAATAAATTGTTAAAGTTAGCTAAAAAGCGCTTTCTCTTCTATCGAAAAATGACGCTATAGGATCGAAAATCACTGCGTCACAGGCGAAGTGTCAGCCATTGGCTGATTTGAGGATGGCGCGCTCGGTCGTTACTGGGGCCGCCTCGGGAGGCCGCGACTTGTCCACGCGTGCGCCCGTGATCGCACTGAAAAGCCACGCATTCGAAGAAAAAAAAAATCACACCATCTCCCGCTAAAGGGAACCATGTGTAGATGTGAAGCAGCGGGCGCTAGCGCTTACACTGGCGGCGGCGTTGACGCTGGCGCTCATCGCAGCGTTGCGCAGGAGAGAAAACTGGGGAGGCGCAAAGCAGGCAGTGATGTAGCAGTGTTTCCTACTGGAACATGCCAATCGCTGCTAATGGGCAATGAGAGACAGAAGACTCCGACTGGACACAGAGACCCGCACTCCGCTTTTAGTTAACGCGCACGCTGCGAATTTTTATTGTTCAACAACGCACAGGAGAAATCTTCCACCGGCACCACCTTGGAGGTCAAGATCCATTGCTATATATACGGGATGGCCAGTGAACGGTTGTGCAGCGCGAGCAGTCGGTTTTTTCAACCAAGAAACTCGCTAGCAGACGCTGCCTGCGTCGGCGTCGCGAGGCGAGAGAGGGGGAAGCGGAGGAGAGGAGAGAGAGGGGGGTGACACGCATGCGCAGTGGGAGTGTGAACGCCGTGGGCAGGGATGCGTAGAGGAGAGAGGGGGGGGGCGTAGGAGAGGAGAGAGAGGGGGGGGACGCGCATGCGCAGGGGGAGTTAGACGCCGCGGGCAGGGATGGAGAGAGGGGGGGGAGTGTAAGAGGGGAGAGAGGAAGGGAGGCGCATGCGCAGTGAGGGTGTGGTTGCCGTGGGGAGGGACGCCTAGAGGAGAGAGAGGGGGGAGAGGAGGTTTTTTATTTTTATTTTTTCTTTAACTGTTTGCGCATGCGCAGTAAGGGTGGGCACGCGGCACACCACCACCACCACCACCACCACCACCGGATTAAGCTTCGCCATAAGATGCTTCACATCTAAAACAGAAACTGCTCAAGGTCACGAGGCGTGAGCGACGTATTTTCTTCCCCAGTTCCATCCCTCCATCCTTAGCTCCCAGTGGTTCCGTCGGGACGAGATAAGAGAGAATGCAATTGCAGTGTGCGACAAATCTTTGTCATTCCGCTCGTACTGGTTGGATTTTTAAATTTTTCGCGGTGGTGAATTCTTCAGGCAATAAGCTCTTTTAGTGAATCCATTCAAGGGCTACTAGAAAAATTGTTGCAGGGCCTGTTTAAGTGATGTTGCAGTAATATTATATAGGGTGAAAATGCGGATTAAAGCCCCGAAGTACCAGGCCGATGAAATTGATTAAGAACTCAGCACTACATCAAAATTCATGTAAGAGTAACGGTGCAGATTCAGGGCTTTTAGTAGGACTTCAGAACTTTGGCACAATGTTGCTGAATAGTGCTTTTCCCTGAAATGGGCTTGTTTGCCAGAGATACCTGAAAAATTGTCATGACATTAATGTGACTTTTCTCGGATAGATGGATCGATGGATGCTTTGAGCGTCCCCTTTATAGCGGGGTGGTGAGATGCGTGCCGCCAGGCTTGACAAAAAAACTAAGATAATGAAAATGAAAACGCCCCCCCCCCCCCCCCCCCATTTTTTTAAGTTGACCCAATGTCTTGTCTACCTCAAAGAAAAAAAAAACATGATTTCACAGCCCACATCTCTACCTCTTACGGGAGAATGTCGTTATTTTTCCCAGTATTTATTTTTGACCTTTCTCTCTGGTTTTCTACCAACAATACTCTAACCATCTCTTACTTATTTCTATCGCGGGTGTGTTCAGCTTTCCATTGTTGTCCCTATAACCCAAGGCTTCATGTAGGCTCGTACCCAAGCGTACATCTGGTTGTATATCTCCACATTCAATCAGAACATCCTCCGTTGTTTCTTTATCTTGCCCACAGCATATGCATTGTTCTTCTTCTTTACTAAATATCGGTTTATAACAACGCGTTCTAAGGCAACCCGATCTCGCTTCAAACAGTAAAGGGCTTCCCCTTGAATTATCATAAAATGCCTCCCTCCTTATTTCATTTTTGACCTTTTTGGTAGGTACTCATAGCCGGTTTTTTTCTCCATCGCTGCCATCCAGTAAATCCTCTCCGCCTCTCTGACTTTCCGTTTAACGCTCTTTGTTGCCATACTGCTTACACTGCCAGCCATATATTTACTAGTGAGCCTCCTAGTTCTTTTTCTCCACTGTGTGTCAACGCTCTTCCTATACAAATAACCGAATACCTTCTCTACCCATCTACTCTCTTTCATATTCCTTAGCCTCTCTTCGAATTTTATTTCACTCTGAGCTTCCCTCGCCTCAAAACTTGTCCATCCCATATCGCCCTTTAGAGCCTCATTTGTCGTCTTCCCATGAGTGCCCAACGCGAGGCGTCCCACAGTCCTATGATTCACATCCATGCCTGATTGCACTTCTAAGCTCATGCAGACCGACTGATTTCCCATATGTAAACCCCGGAACCATTACACCTTTTCACAGACCTCGAAGCACCTTGTACTTATTGTATCCCCATGACGATCTGTGCTTCATTATTGCAGCATTCCTCTTTCCCTTTGCTAATGAGGTTTTCTCCTGTACCTCCACGTATCTATCACCCTCATTTACTCATAATCCGAGGTACTTGTATTCGCTTACTCTCGGTATTTCTTGGCCCTGTATAGACCCTTGGGGTGTGCGAATATTCGAAAATTTCAAATAACGAATCGAACATCGTTCTATTCGATTCGGTACTCGATTGGAATATTGCATTTTCGAAACACCGAATATTTTTCGAATATTTTTCGGATAATCAGCAACGATAACAATACTTGAATGGACGAGATGCTTAAACGGCGAGGGGTAACTTTTCATGTTTTCATCACCGAAGTACCCAGATGCCTGCAGCCCATGTACTAACGGGACTAACGACGCGATATCATTGAATAGATAAGGCGTTTCAAATGCGAAGCATTTCTTAGCGAACTTCGGCGACTTCGAGCGTATCTATCTATCTATCTATCTATCTATCTATCTATCTATCTATCTATCTATCTATCTATCTATCTATCTATCTATCTATCTATCTATCTATCTATCTATCTATCTATCTATCTATCTATCTATCTATCTATCTATCTATCTATCTATCTATCTATCTATCTATCTATCTATCTATCTATCTATCTATCTATCTATCTATCTATCTATCTATCTATCCGCCTACGACTTTGCGCTCTCCTCACCGTTTCGTTAATGGGATGTACACCAACATTGGTATGACATAACATGACTGTATGACGAATATAGATGACACGTCATAACATGAAAATCATGACATGGATGTCTTGAAAGCATGATTTGCATGCCATGATATTGGTGCTCTTGATACCGTTTCCTTCACCTGATATATACCGAAATCGTTATAGCATCAAAGGAGTGTATGGCGAACATAAGTGACAGGTCTTAACGTGCAAATCATGCACACGCGTGCCATTAACAGCATCATTTACACGACGTGGTCTCGGGGTGCTCGCGGATGTTTAATTGGTATGACGAGACATTTCTGTATGACAAAAATAAATAACAGGTGCTAACATGAAAATCATGACATGCATGGCATTCATGTGATGCACTGCATGACTTGCATGCCACGTTCATGGTGCGCTCACGTCCGTTTTGCTATCTTGACATGTACCAAATTTGGTATTGCGTAACATTACTGCATGAAGAACATAAATTACACGTGGAAACATGAAAATCATGATATGCATGTCATTGTAAGAGGTAAAAACAGCCCAAGATAGACGAGATGAAGGAAGAATCACAAAGGACGAGCGCATCGCCAACCTGTATAGTACCGACGTAATGGTTAGCGGTCTATATGAGCGAATGTTATCTCTCCTGTGTGATTCTTCGTTCGTGTCGTCTCTTTTGCGCTGTTTTTATTTTTTTTACAATATGTGACCAACTAGCCGAATGATACACACTTCTGGGATGCATGTCATGTACGACATGACTTATTTGCTTAAAATTCGAGTGTCGCCGAAGTGACGGTTTCAATAATCCACGATGTGGCATGACATCAATGCATTATCCTTGACATTCATAATAATGTTATTTTGTGAAACTTTCCTTATGTATGAATTTTATTTAAAAGCTGTTGACAAAGTACCACTTTGAATATTGTAGTCACTGCGTTATTTCATCCTCCAGTTACAAAATATTTCGAAGGCTCTAGCTGCTGCTCTATACGAGCTTGGCAAAGCTTAAATAATTGTGGTATTTCTTGTCCTTTGTTAAAGCTTGTGAATATTTGTTTGGAAATAGAATGTTATGGAATTCTTGAGATGTTTTAGAAATTGTCACCGTACTAATCTAGGGCTACATTGACAATGACTGTCTTTTACTATTCCAACACTATTCAAGCAGTATTTGATTTGTATTCGTATTCGATCCGGTATAATCACTATTCGATTAGTAGTCGATTCGGTTCTAAAAACCACTATTTGCATACCCTTAATAGACACCACCTGATCATTGGGATCATTGAAAACCATCAATCCGACATTATGTCACCCTAAATCCTAGCCCTAGAGCTTCACCTTCCCATCCCATATATTCGCTAGCCACTGTATGTTATTTCGACTGTCCGCAGGTAAGACATTATCGTCAGCACAATAATATAAACCTGGATGCTTCTGCTCAAACATCATGCCACCCTGTCTTTGTGTGACAGATTAAAACCAATGTTGCTACCTTCTAGCGCTTTTTCCATCCTCGCCATTTACAGCATGAATAACAGCGGGGACAAAGTACACCCTTGTCTTAGCCCCATTGCTAATATCGACGTTCTTTTTACTACTCATCCCTTTCCATTCTGTACAAACTGTATTTCCTCGGGATATCTCCCTCAAAACCTGTGTACAGTTGTCGCCTATGCCCATTACTATCAGTATATCCCACAATATTTCCTGATTAACGTTGTCATACCGGTGATTCCTAGAAAAGCCACGTACAAGGGCCTGTTTTCTATTTCAGATATTTCTATACACTGAGTAAGAACGTTGAGTAGGCATACACTGAGTAAGAGGTTATAGTCGGACCACCTGTCGACTCGAAATCCATTCTGAAGTTCTCCCGAAATATCGTTATGTTCTGCCCACGTTTCTATTTTTAACTTTACTGCTTGCATTGTCCCACCTGTATAGTACCGACGTTATGGATAGCGGTCTATATCAACGAATGTTATGCTTTTCTCCCTTGCCTTTACAGATTAAGGTCCTTCTACTTTTTCGCCGACTGTCCGGTATTTGCTTCTCCTGTAAGCATTTTTCTACGGCTTTCAACAGTGCCTCTTTAGTGTTATGTCCTAGATCGTTAATGAGACGCCATCTAAACCTGGAGCAGTGTGCTTTGAGAATTTTCCTTGAGCCTTTTGCCAGTTGAAATTCTCAAGTACTAGCTCCTCTGTTGTGCTCTCCGCCATATTTTTACTGAATGGTGTGCGGCAATGGTGCGGTGTTTCTGGTGTGGGTGTGACACTTTTGTTTTCAGGATGGATGACAGATCAATGTTATCATCGCCTTGGCTGGTTGCTGGTATGACTTTTCATGTCTGCTCAATAAACCTCAGTCGAAGTTGAGCGCCTGTCCTGTGTGCCTCTTGTCTATGTCCCCATTTCTTAGCGCTCGTCTGCTTCGCATCGGGTAAATCCCCTAGACGATCTTTTTAGACAAATCAGTTGTTACCTTTCGGATGTAGCCCAGCGCTTCGTACATACCCAATTGATGTCCTCCATCTACAATATGTTGTTGCATAGAGACAGACTTCCTACCTAGCGCATTCGTGTGGCTCCAAGATATCCTAGGCGTGGCCCTCGTTTTTCGTGAACTGTCACCCAGAATGAGGGAAAATTACAGACGCCTAAAACACCGCAAGAAGAACGAAGAAGCACAGGGAAAGATGCTCTTTCTTGTGCTTCTTCGTTCTTCTTGCGGCGTTTTAGGCGTTAGAATTTTTCCTCATTATGATGAACCAACTAGCCCAGGAACAAGTACTTCTATGTCACCCAGTGTTCACTTTCACATTTAATTTTTGCCTCGACCAATTTCTGTACAGTGGATTTTTTCTCTAAATATATTTGCCATTATTTGTTGACTTCAAGCTGCGGCCGCTTCTGTCTTTTTTTTTTCCTGTCTATGCTCCCGTGATGTTTCATGTCGCTTCTCGATGACTTCCCGGATTTCCTTGTTCCACCAACTTTTTGGCTTCCTCGTGCCTTTCCAGCTAATAGTTTTCTTCTCTTTCTCTATCTCCTTCGTGATGAAATGCAGCAGCTCACTATACCACAAGTCCTGGCCTGGTATTTTGCCTACTTCTTCCTCGGCTCTTGGGGCTATCTTTTTTAATTGTTTGTCATTTAAATACGAGCTGCCAAACTTTGATTCTATGAAATAACAATTGTGACAGTTGCTAGTTCGCACTTGTTCTGTGTATGCTTGTGCTTTCGTTTCGTGCGTCCTGCTTTGTGTTTGAGCAGAGCACTTCAAGTGTCGAGCTGCGTCATTGTTTGTCCGCTCTCGTCCAGTGTATATTCTTTCCGTGCGTCCTCTCTGCTTGAGGAGCGCGCTGCAAGTTTCGAGCTGCTTGCCGTTCTTTGCGTGACATGATAATTCGTTGCTATAGCATGATTTAACTGATCTAAGCGCACACCGACCAAGACGGAAAGGAATGATATCAAGACAAGCCCTTACTCGCAACTGAAAGAATTTATCGAGCAAGGAAGCATATTAAAAATTGAAGGACACTTTGTACATTCCAAAGTGTGTTCGGCGAAAGCGTGTGTCCATTCCACTGATTACGCCATGTCCTTTTTTCTTTTACACTCTCAGTGGGATAAGACACAAACTGAATGGGTGCGTGTTTTCTTCTTTACTTTTTTACCGCGAATCGCAGCGAGACGCGAGACTCATCTTCCTCCGTTCGCATACGTTAGTATTTTCTGGCGCTTTGCGCATCGTGCAAACGCCATCCCGCGTTCCAGCTCTTAAATTGACGGAACCTTTGTAAATTGGAAAGTGTATTCCGTGAACGCCTTGGGTCCATTGAGACGGCGTCGGTCAGAATGATTGCAAACTCTGGGCACAGCGACGCTACGCAAGCAAAGCGCGAGCGCTATAGAGTCCGACGCAACCGGCGTCCGTCTGCGCATCCCGGCGGCCACCTGGCTCCGTGCCAGAGCTCGAATGAACGGACGTACGGACGGACAGACGGATGGATGGACGGACGGACGGACGGACGGACGGACGGATGAACAGACAGACAGACGGACGGACGAACGGACGGACAGACGGACGGACGGACGCCGGACGGAGGTCGGACGGAAGTCGGACGGACACCCGACGGACACCGGACGGACACCTGATGGACGTGAGCATGAGACATTAAAGGCTTTCGCCTTAAAGATTACACCACCTCCCGCTAAAGGGAACCATGTGTAGATGCGAAGCAGCGGGCGCTAACGCTTACACTGGCGGCGGCGTTGACGCTGGCGCTCATCGCAGCGTTGCACAGGAGAGAAACCTGGGGGGGGGGGGCGCAAAGCACGCAGTGATGGACCGGTGTTTCCTACTGGAACATCCCAATCGCTGCTAATGGGCAATGAGAGACAGAAGACTCGGACTGGACACAGAGACCCGCAGTCCGCTTTTAGTTAACGCGCACGCTGCGAATTTTTTATCGTTCGACAACGCACAGGAGAAATCTCCCACCGGCACCACCTTGCAGGTCAGGATCCATTGCCATATATACGGGGTGGCCAGTGAACGGTTGTGCAGCGCGAGCAGTCGGTTTTTTCAACCAAGAAACTCGCTAGCAGACGCTGCCTGCGTCGGCGTCGCGAGGCGAGAGAGAGGGGAGCGTTGGAGAGGGGAAGACGCGCATGCGCAGTGGGGGGTGTGCACGCCGCGGGCAGGGATGCCTAGAGGAGAGAGGGGGGAGCGTAGGAGGGGAGAGAGGGAGGGGACGCGCATGCGCAGTGATGGTGTGTTATCCGCGGAGAGGGATGGCTAGAGGAGAAAGAGGTGGAGAGGAGGTTTTTATTGCGATAGCAATTATATGGACACTTTTGGCTGCTTTTCGCCGTCGCCGTCATGCTCCGTATATGTATATGTGTATATATATATATATATATATATATATATATACATATATATATATATATATATATATATATATATATATATATATATATATATATATATATATATATAAAAGCCACGAAGAAAAATAATTCAGAAAAATGTTTTCCGACGCGCGGAATCGCACGGGCGACCTCTCGCTCCGCAGCGCGAGACGCTAAGCGCTACTCCATAGGAGCGCACATGCTTCAGCATACTAACGGCGAGCTATTTATATACACCATTCGCCGCTGGCGGTGCGCAGATCTCGGGGGGAATATCAGCGTGTTCTCTGCCTTACGAGCAAACAAGCGAGATGGCGCAAAGTGCCCGATCGGCGCCCCACTTGTTGCGACGCGTTGGCTCCCCAACACCCCGACTTGTACTTTGGCCTGTAGGGCGTAGTCGCTTTTGCCCGGGTGCGTGCGTGCGCGCGCGCTTATCTTGTTGGGGGGGGGGGGGGGCAGTTTTACGACGGGTGCTTTCGCCGGGAAGGTTGCGTTTAGGTTACAGAGCGCACGAAGGTCACTTCGCTCGCTGCAGATGCGCCGTTTCCGAAAGAAGCGAGCCGTTCCAACACAGGGAAGTAACAACTGTGACACTTGTTAGCTCGCGCTCGTCCTGTGTATACCTGTGCGTATGTTTCGTGCGTCCTTCGCGCTTGAGCAGTGCGCTCCAAGTTTCGATCTGCTTGCCGTTCTTCGCTTGAAATGCCAATTTCTTGCTATCGCATTCATTGCTTCGCCCTTGCGGCGAAACTGTGACTTTTTATTTTAGGGGCGAAGCTCCTTAGCCTGTCGGTCGTGCGTCCCTTGTATGTCGTAGCCACCTGCTGATGACGATGACGATCGCATAGTGGGTACATGGAATGTACCCACTATGCGTCATAACGATGACGCTGATGACGATGACGATCGCGATAGCGATCGCCATCCCCACTATGCGATCGCGATCGCATAGTGGGTACATGGAATGTACCCACTATGTGTCATAACGATGACGCTGACAACGATGACGATGCCATACAACACATGGCATCGCGATACCACATGGAATGTACCCACTATGCGTCATAACGGTGACGCTGATGACGATGACGATCGCGATGCCATACAACACATGGCGTCGCGATATGGTCTCACATACATATCGTTTGACCACATGCAACCAACCACCATCACGGCTTCGATGATGTACCTCCAGAGCTTCGCCCACGCATCATCATTCACTCCGCGAATATGCTGTGATTTTTTATTTTTTTAATGGGTTGGCGCATGCGCAGTGGGGGGTTTGGACGGACCGGACGGACGCCGGACGGACACCGGACGGACGTGAGCATGAGACATTAAAGGCTTTCGCCTTAAAATGATTTCAGTGTCATGTAAAACTGGATAGCAGCCGCACTCCCTGCAATGTAGTGCAATATGTGAAGCTCCTGAAGACTTAACTGCTGACTGGTGTTCTCTTATACGTACAGGGCTGGTCAAAAGTTCCCCGGCCGCTATTCCATCTATTCCTATGGCAGCGTAGCCTGGGAAATTTTGACCCTCCCTCATAGGCGTATCTGCCGGGGGGGGGGGGGGGGGCTCTAGCCCCCCCCCCCCCCCCCTACTGAGAAAAGTCAGGGAGGCGGAGCCCCCCCCCACTTTCGACAGTGGTCACTTTCGGCTGCACATTGGAAAACCATCAACTAAGGAGAAGTTTTACTTCTACACAGCAATCATTTATGTATATAATGAAATTTGTCTTTCGCTTCTGCTGTAGAGACTGTCTTTCGCGTATCACGACCACGCACTGTAGGTGCTCTGCGGTGCGGGCCGTTTATGCGACGTTTGCGTGTTGTGCGCTGCAGCATTGGAGAAAGGGTTATCGCTGAGTAGGGGCGCTATAACGTTGGAGCATTCTGTCTTCAATTTATTTTTACTCTGCCTGGCCTGAAATTTACATAATTGTCGACAAAAATACGGGCAGGAACCAGAAAACGTTTTAAGGACTGACACGCTCTTCTTGTTTCAGAATACTAATTTTCTTTGATCGGAAAGGAAGAACATTACCGCTGCCCTATACCCAATTTTCTATCAGTCAATGAGTGTTCAGAAGTGTTGAGTGTTTTAGTTGGGCCGCATTGGGGGGAGCTAAGAAGAATGTTACCGCTTTATTTTCCGATTAAACTGTTCGCAATTGCTTATCTTATGGTAGCTTGCATCGATAGCGCCGGCTTGGAACAAGGCAAGGAACAAGGCAGTGGACTTCAGTTCATCCAGAAGCCCAACTTTCATGATTCGCCCGCAACTCGATCTACCGGACCTAGAGAAATGGTCAAGATTCTACGGTTTTCTGCAGGAAACTACGGAGACTGAATTGACAGCCGGGCTAGTTGGTCTTGTGCCATCTCGAATTGACTAGTACAAGCCAAATACAACTCAGGCGGCAAAGAAGCACACATGTGCAGATCTGTTATTTCTCTTCCTCCCTCTCTCTCTCTGCAAGGATGAGTTCACGGAGTTGAATACGCTCTCAAACAGCTCAACATCGTTATACTACAATTGAAAATATTCATTATACTCGTATGAACCCGTCTCGCCAACTGAGCTGCTATAAGTAGCCATTGCCAATCTCATCGGTGGGCAGCCTTCCTGAACTGCATTCAGAATGAGACATTGCCCGGCTACTCTGTGACTAGCAAGGACGACGCAACAGCATGATGGCCAGAACAAGAAGAACGATCGGTTTATTCAGTCACTGACTATATAGGCGCGAGATAGTGCGCCGAGCGTATCTGCGCATGTCCGATGCGCAGGGTTGATACAGTAGCCTTGCCGGATACATCCTTTCCGTTGACAAAGAAAATACCTTCTTAAACATTGATAAGCACATGAAACTTCAAGTAAAATTGATGTCAGACACTTGATTAAAGTCTTGGTCATAACGTAGACGCTGCGGTGGCTTCACGGTTCGAGTCGACCTTCTCAAAGCTGGCGTCGGTGGTGAAGTTGACTGACGCACCACAGGTGGCGAGGGGTCGCCCGACGTCGGAACTTGGCGATGTCGGCCGTTCGCTGGCGAGGTTGAAGTTGCCACTGTCGGACGGTCACCAACGTAGTTGTCCGCTGGGCCAGTGTCGATGTCGTCATCGCTCGCCACGAAGAACCGTTCGCCAGTCTGAAGTAGGTGACGACGGTTGCGCCTGAGGAGCTTCTGGTCCTCGGTTTTGACCAGGTAGGACCTTGGATGCGGCGTACCCACCACTTGAGCTTTTCGGGACCATGCCGTGTCTCTGAGCCTCACGGTGGCACCCTTCTGTAGAGGAGGCAAAGGTCTTCCCCCTTGGGTTTGACTGTGCTTCTTGACGTCGGTTGCAGTCACAGCACTGAAGTCTGGGAGGTTGGCGCGAAGGCGCCTCCCTTGCAGTGGTTCACCAGGGGATCGGCCGTCCTCGAGCGGGGTAGAGCGGTAGGCCAGCAGGCGCAGCCAGAAGTCGTCCCCCGAATCTGCAGTTTTTTTTCAAGATGCGCTTCACAACCTGCACACCTTTTTCCGCAAACCCGTTTGACTGCGGGTAATGAGGGCTTGAAGTGACGTGCGTGAAGTCATACTTCCTTGAAAACAAAAGAAATTCATGGCTAGAAAATTGTGGGCCGTTATCAGTACAGACTTTGACAGGCACGCCAAATCTGGCAAAGATAGCGCTCAATGCTGCAATGGCTGATCGCGCAGACGTGTCAGGTAGTTTTTGAACTTCCGGAAAGTTTGATAAGGCGTCCAAAAACGATGATGTACCAGTCCCCCGCAAACGAAAAAAGATCAGCTCCAACTCTATGCCATGCGCAACCTGGCACGGGTCGCATTTGAAGCGGTTCTTGAGGCTGTTTGTAAGCGTACTTGAGGCATGTAGGACAAACTTGGACCATGGAAGCGATCTCAGCGTTAAGCCCCGGCCAAAATACGAGGCGTCTGGCCCTTTCCATTTTTGCATGCCAAGGTCACCTCCAGCATAGTTTGTCGCATGCTTTTCGGAATAACAACTTTAGAGGCCTTTAAAAGTATTCCGTTGACAAGTGAGAGCTCTTGCTCAAAAGGCTTTAGTTCACCTTGTACTGGAAGCCCCAACGATGAACTTGTGAGTCTGTAAGGATGACGACCTTTGATGCTGGTGCTGGTAATCCTTCCTGCACGTATTTAAGGGCGACACCAATCACTGCTAGGTCGGCGGCCACTGACGATGATGGGTGCGGTATTTTAAACGACCGCCTGATATAAGTTGAAGGGCAAAAGAAGGCTGCAGGAGCGCCCAGGCCGTCGCTGCGTACAGATCAGTCCGTAAATACTTTAGCATTGTCCTCAAATTCTTCAAAGTGTGAATGGGCTAATTCGTATTGTGCCGAAACAGGTTGGTCACACTTTTTGCGTATTCCTGTAATTGGCAGATGAGTAGGGAAGGTGCATTTGCCGTGCTCTTTCGATGTTGTCAACGCAGTGGGTTCTTTAAAATAGCCAGTAATGTGTTGTCTTCGGGCGCCGTTGAAGACACGAGACGTAATAAAAGGATGTAGAATAATTTACTTAACTCAATAACTTGCATGCCACACAGGCTTCACAAACGCCACACAGGCGAACAGCGCGTGAGTCTCTCCGTCAACGTCTTCTTCTTCCCCTGGCCACACCTAAAGCCCGCGCATTTAACAGAGGCGCTAGCGCCGTTCTAACAAATGCCAATGAACAAAGCCGCCATTTTACCCATGCAAGAAAGCCAGCGCCGGATCAGCCTATTAACGAGTCCTTTGTCATCTGGGGCTCGGTGCATACGCTCAATATGATGTAGCACCCTCTGGTCAGCTTGCAGCTTTAGAGGCAACTGGTGTGCTTCAGTAAGTAGTGGGACGGGTTCAACCTCACGAGGTAAGCCAACCATTACTCGGAGGGCAACACGATGATCCCGTTTCAGCTGAGACATTAAAGCATGCGGCACATTCAAGACTGGCAAGGCATACATTACGCAAGACAGTACAGATGATTGGTACACCTGTAGCGCTGTCTTCTGGTCAATGTCATCACCCCTTGCAGTCAAAGCGGCCAGGGTTTTCCATTTCCCTCACCCCCTCCTCCCGTTGGATGAGTTCGAAAAAAAATATTGGCGCAGCTCGCACTAAGCCGCGTAAGCCTCTAAACATCGAAACCGGACGATTCCGAAGACTAATCTGGTTGATTCTAGGTTGTTTCTATGGCTTAGTTAGGTGATGCTAGGTTGTTACTACGTTTATTCTCATCGCAGAGAGGTTCGAGTTAAACCATAGACACCCATAGACACGACACGGGCATGTCGTCGTTGGCGTAGACCTATCATCGCTTCGGGGTGTTCTCGCAGCTGCCGTTGCCTTTCCCGTTACATAGTATTCCTTCGTTGTACGTATACTCGGGGTCTTCGGCTCTCTGCCGTCGCTTCCGAGCCGTTTGTTGGCCTAACTGTTGGCTTCGACCTTTTTAGTGGAAGTTGTGTGCAGTGGGACTTACCCAATTTTCGTGGTAGATACCCGTTCATGATTTGCTTTGGCTAACTGTCCACTTCTTCATTTTTAGTGGACCAGTGGTGGGTTCCCGGGTTGAACATATTTTTGTAGCATACTCGTATACCCGTTTATGTTAATGATAGGTTTTGGTTCGTCGGACAGGGAACGATTTGCTGAACAGTTTCACTGTTAAAGTGATGAGGTTCGCAGTGGGTGCCAAAATGACAAGGACAAAGAAGAAGTACAGGACGAACACAAGCGCTTGTGTTCGTCTTGCACTTCTTCTTTGTCCTTGTTTGTTTCTGCGCTATGCTACAAGCCAGCTTACGATGAACCAACAAAGTCCCATATTGGTACCCTTGCTGTCTTTGGTTCTCGGCCTTTCCTTGGACAAAAATGGGAAGCAAACCGCTCATGCAATGCAACCGCAGTGGCCCTAGGCTGCCCTTACGGTCAAAAGCTGACATAGCCATAACCTTTGCACTTAAAACAATGACGGGACAAGTCTGAGTAAAATGTATGGGGGGGGACTTGCCTCCCCTTCACAAGATTAAGGGTGGTCGCCCCCCCCCCACCCTGCGCCCTCGTTCGCACGCCTATGGCTGATTTCACAATCTGAAAATATATCACCCAGGAGAAAATAATTATTTCGGTGACGGTTTAACTTAAATTATACAATTTAAGTTATACAGGCTGTGCCCAGATTATTTAGGCGAAAGCCTTAAATATCTCATCAAACGCCAAATTTGACCGTCGGCGTCTGCGTCCCAAGGCGTCGTGGACAAGCGATGCAAAAAATCATCACGCGTGTCGTCACCAAATGACGTTACAATGACGTCGCAAATAATAAAGAATTGTGATTTCATTGTGACATCATGTGACGTGATGTCACGTGATGTCACAATGGTGGGTTTAACTCGAACCTCTCTGCGCTGAGAATTGTGATTTCATTGTGGCATCACGTGACTTAACGTCACATGACGTCATCACATGGGATCGTAGCCTGCTCCAAAGTGGTCCGATGGTGGAGGCAATGTAAAACCAGGTGAGGTGCCTCAGATTTTTGAGCCAGTGCAAAACCACAGTGGATGCAGAAAGCTTTCGAACGGTGCTGGGGCAGCATTAATACATCGGCTGAGAAGAAAAAGACGGTGGCTTTCACCATCAAGTCTTCTTAACTGAATCCATTAGGTACCTTGATAGTTTTTCGGAGAAGAAGAAGCAATGTTAACCATTGCCACCGAAGAATACTTTTATACATTTATTAACATCACTCAGGATAGAACCTCAATTTGTTATAAGAAATGCCGTATTCAACGCACAAAGACACCAGGATCATTCAAGCAATTTTATATAATTTTGCTCATGATTACAGTGTTAGCATAGCTGCTAATTATTGTTGAATATAAGTTGAATGTACGAAGCCCTCAGTTTAAGAAAATTTCATTTTGTGTTTTGCATGAAGGGTACATTGATCGAGGCACCGATAGTTTTAGTTCGACACAGCTATTTCGCTAACGTAATCATTATATGCACGGCGAGGAAATCATGGGACTTCTTTTAGTGGCTTCATTATACGTTGGATTTACACTTTTCTGTTTCGGAAAAGTGATGGTCACATCCTTAAATCTTGTGAAATCAAGGAGTTAAGAACAGTAGACTTTCTACGGAATAATTTATTCGTCGAAACTGGTTTAGTCTTTCACATCAGTGCCCCCCTTGTCTCACGTCCTGTTTATGTTGTTCCTTTAGCGCAGTCCGGAGTATATGTGCACGTTAACACAAGGACCCGTGAAGCCATTTTCTAGCGATAACGTTGTGCTTTCCAGGCGTGTGAAAAGACTCTCCGCCTTGAAGCTATTCTTTCCGCACCCTTAGCTTCGATAGCCTTTTTTTCCCCCCTCTACCTTTCAAGGAGATCGTTCATTGAGTCCCGAGGGTCCATTTGCGCTTCGAAAGGGCCGGGGTACGTAAAAGGAAAAGAAAACTAAGGGCATAATTTTTTTTTAAAAGAAAGAAAACCGACACAGAAAGCGTAAAAGAGAGGGAATAAATCGAACCGCGGGCACGCGTCTATCGATCTTACGCACTGTGCTTCGATTTTGAACGCCCTTGCGAGTTTCATGCGAGGCATGAAGGGAGAAAGGGGGGGCATACAGAGACCGCTTGATAGCGCAAAAGCGCCGTTTCGCTTAGCTGATACTTCTGTCCATCCTATTCAAACATCACGTTTTTCGGAATAAAGTATGCACTGTGTACCAATAAATATCTCTATTTGTATAATTAATTACTAGAAGAAGCAACCTTCACTGTGATGAAATTAAAAATCAACGTAAGTTGTTCCCATTCCTTACGGGAAGCCTCTTTCATGTTCAGTCGAAATTTTGGCTTCTCTCCAGGTAGCACACAGGGTCTACAAAACGTCAATATTAAGGATACATGAGATAAAAGAGATTATAAACAAATTTATACGTTTTAAAAACACCACAGGAAGGCTGGATTATATACTGCCACGCGCGTTTCTTTTACTGCATTCCGTTTCCGCCCACAAAGACTATCAGCAGTACTCGGCGCGGACCGCGCCTTATTGTTCCAGAAGCTTCTCTGGTTGTAGTAGATCATTTTGTTAAGATTGCACGCAAGACGGTAACACTCAAGATTATTCCAGAGCTTGCGCGACGACTAGTGATAAGGCTAGAATGTTCGACGCATGATTTATAAAAGCCGGCGCGTTCCAACAAAGTTCAGTTGATCGACGGCCGACGCTCTGTTCGCCGCTATCAGTTCCAGTGTGCATTGCTGTAATCTGACTTTCCGTTTACCGGCCACAAGTTAGGCCCAAATAAACAGTTTCATTTTGAACCTACCGACTGCTGCCTTCGTCGACGTCACGACCACGTGACATCTGGTGGAGGTGCTTCCCGGTCCATGTACCGAACGCCTCCCCCTCCAGCCGTGAGCCAAGCCCACACCGCCGAAGGGGACACCGACGTGGACGCTGAGCAGCGAGCCAGCCGCAGGCAGCAATGTCTCCCCCCAGAATACGGACCCCTACCCGACAAGATCCGGACCACGGCGACGAAGACAACGAGCACGATGACGACCGCAGTGCCCCCCCGCGGCAATCGTGATGCAGCCACCCAGAGAGCCGCCGACGTTTCACGGGTCTCCAAGTGAAGACCCCGAAACCTGGCTTGAGACATTCCAAAGGGTCTCAACATTCAACAATTGGGACGTCGACGACAAGCTGCGCCACGTATACTTTTACCTAGACGACGCAGCTAGGACCTGGTTCGAGAATCGCGAGTCCACTCTTCCAACCTGGGACATCTTTCGCGGCACATTTTTGGAAACGTTCACGAGTGTCGTCAGAAAGGAAAGGGCTGCAACTTTGCTGGAGACACGGGTGCAACTTCGTAACGAAAGCGTCACTATATTTACGGAAGAAATGACCCGGCTCTTCCGCCACGCTGACCCCGCCATGTCCGAGGAAAAGAAGGTTCGCTTCTTGATGCGGGGGGTTAAGCAAGACCTGTTTGCCGGCCTTGTACGCAACCCGCCAAAGACTGTCACGGAATTTGTCTCGGAGGCCACGACGATCGAGAAGGCGCTGGAGATGCGTACTAGCCAGTACAACCGCCGCATTCCCTCGACGACCTACGGGGAGGTTCAAGCGCTATATCCCCGACGACCTGCGCGACACCATCAAAGCAATCGTTCGGGAGGAGCTGCGCAAGTTCTTGCCAACTTCGCAGCCTCAGGTGGAGCCGATCACCGACGTCGTGCGCCAGGAAATCGGGCAAGTTCTTGGAGCACCTGATCCAGCGCAGCGTGAGCCACAAGCGATGAGCTACGCTGCCGCAGCGCGTCGTAACGCTCCCCCGCCGCGTCCACGTGAAGACTTCGCACCACCGCAGTTTTATTCGTTACGTTTGAAAGAAGTACCTGATACGGCCGTTTTCTCGCCATGCAGAAGATTAGAGATGTTCAAAAGGACTGCTGCTCGGGCGTGTTGGTCATCCATAAATAAGCGACCATCTGTACGTCTGTGTCGTATTTCTTTTATGGTCCTGTGATGACTGAGTGTGAGAACAGTGCGAGAGTGCGGTGTGCCTAAAGCGCGAGACAGACGGTACGATTTTGCATGCGATGCGACGTGCGGCTTCGGATGACCCGGCATGCGGCGTACGAAGTTTCGAGACACATGGGGCGAATGAGGACTCAGCGGCAGGCTCCGCCCGCGTACGGCGCCTCGGCATGCGCACTCGGAAGACTTCGTATCCTCCTAATGAAGCACAAAAAAAAAAGAAAAAGAAAAAAAAAACTTTGCACAGCCACGCTTCGTTCTATAAGAAAATAATGAATAAAACTACGCCTTGGTGCACGACAAACATGTCACAACAGCGGCAACAGCCCCCCCCCCCCCCCCCCCCGTGACTCACGACTCCGATAGGTACACTCTAAGCCGCAAAGGGTGAAAAGGGGTCTGTGGTTCGTCCTTTTGGGGGGGTAATTGCGTTGCCACAACCATTACTCCCCAAAGGATGAACGATTCGTCCTTTAGGGAGTAACTGTGAGGGGACGATCTGTTAGTCCTCAGTAGTTTTGAGGGACGAAATGTTGGGGTGTAAAGTTACCCCTCTGTGGGAGTAACTGATTTCTTCCTCTTTTTGCCTGGTAACTGCGTAGGGACGAACTGTTACCCTGATGGGACTAGCAGTTGCTCCTTCTCCATAAAAAAATCAATTTATTACAGTTTCTGGTTGACTTACCGAGAATTTGGAGGTTGACATATGCATTTCATGACATATACAATCAATACGCAGAAGTAAATTCAGAAGTAAACTACAGGAAAATTCACAACCAACACACAGGATTCGAACTCGCGACCATTGAATCAGCAGCCACGTAGGCTAACCACAAAATTACCGGGGTTTTATACAGGGTGTTTCAAAAAATGTGTCTGTGGCGAAACGATGCGGCGCCGCTTCCGCGCCTGCGCGCTGCGTCGACGCTGCAGCGACGAGCGCTGCTGATAAAAAGCACTCTCGCCGGACTGAAGCTGTAAAAACTGTGTGCGTGCCCCTGATCGTATCAGTTTTTGCTGTGTCTTTCATGTGGAAACACTAAAGCTATGCGTTCCCACACCTGGTGACCCGGAAAACGAACTTACCGCACCGCCATGGCCGACGAGGAAGCCCTTGCCGCTGTTCGCCAACAAGTACAAGAACTACAACAGCAACTGCAGGCTCAGCAACAAATGATCAAGAACCAAGAGCAGCAACTTCAGGAACAGCACCGGTGCATCCAAAGTGAACCGCACATCCCTGACGATCCTGCACAGCCCCGATCGGGCAACGCCCCCCCAAAGCTTCGCTCCAGCGGCCGCTGCCAACACAGGCGTTGCCCCTGCTGCGGCCGCCGCGGGCATGAACCTCTGCCGCGTCGCCGTCAAGCTCCCACAGTTTTGGGCAGAGTCAACTGAGGTGTGGTTCGCTCAAGTCGGAGGCACAGTTTTCTCTAGCCCGTACCACCCAGGACCGGACGCGCTACGACTACATCGTCGCCCATCTAGACTCTCGCTACGAGGCTGAGCTTCGCGACATACTATCAAGTCCTCCGGCTGAAGACTGTAACTGATCCGAGGGCTCTCGCCTTCACAATACAAAAAAGTACGCCAACTCGTCCAGCACGAAGAGCTTGGTGACCGCAAGCCATCGCAGCTCCTGCGCTATATGCGTGCCCTCGTGAGCAGCACGCCCGTTGACGACTCCCTCCTCCGAATAATCTGGCTTCAGCGTCTACCCTCACACGCACAGGCCATCCTCCAGGTGCAGCCGAATATACCGCTGGACGAGCTCGCCCACATCGCGGGCCGAGTCGTCGAAGTCTCCCTACCATCCCCGCCTCCCACTGTCGATGCCCTCGGCGCCCCACAGCCGACCCGTGAGCTCGCGCGCCGCATCGACGACATCACCCGCCAGCTGGACTCGATTCAAAGGCACCTGGATCAACGCCTGAAGTTGCGTCACCGAAGACGCTGTCAAAGCCAAGACCGCAACATCGATGTATCACGCGGAAACGATAACAGCCGCTGCTATTAACATCGCCGCTTCGGTGACAAGGCGCGGAAATGTCAACCACCCTGCTCAGCCGGACAACAGGGAAACTTCAACGGCAGCCCGTAGAGACGGCCGCGAGCTGCCAACTCAAAGGCCGTCGCATTTTTGTCACGGACCAAGTCACTAAGCGGCGGTTCCTCGTCGACTGCGGTTCCGACATATGCTGCTTTCCCCGAGCCTTCCTGCACGACAAGCGTCCTTGCACGTCCTTTGAGCTCAGCGCAGCGAATCACTCGAGCATTAAGAATTACGGCTCGCTCCGTCTTAGCATCAACCTTAAAAACATACGCCGCGAATTCCCATGGAATTTCGTCATCGCCGACGTTGCAGAGCCGATCATCAGGTCAGACTTCTTGGCTTACTACAACCTTCTACCTGACTGCCGATATGACAGACTCATTGACGCAACAACAGGCCTCTCCGCGCCGGGCCAACGTACGACCAGCCAACAGCCCAGCGTTAAGGCACTTGCCGCTGAGAATCAGTCACCATACCGTGCCCTCCTCGCAGAATTCCCCGATCTGGCTCGACCTAGCGGGCGTCCTCGACAGGTGCGCCACTCGACCGTGCACTACATCCGCACTACACCCGGCCCCCCGGTCTCCTGCCGCGCCCGCCGCCTAGCCCCGCACCGCCTGCGAATCGCCCAAGCCGAGTTTGAAGCCATGCTCCGCGAAGGTATTGACCCGCCGCTCGGAGGGACCTTACGCCTCACCGCTTCATTTAGTACCAAAGAAGACCGATGGCTGGCGCCCCTGTGGAGATTATCGTGCCCTCAACGCCCGCACCATCTCCCCGACAGGTACCCTGTCCGCCATATACAGGATTTCGCCCACCGGTTACACGGCAGCACCATCTTCTCAGTTGTTGACCTGGTAAAAGCCTACACGCAAATTCCTGTCAACTCTGATGACGTCCCGAAGACCGCGATTATCACGCCCTTCGGCTTATTCGAATTCCCTTTCATGAGTTTTGGCTTCCGCAATGCGGAACAAACCTTCCAACGCTTCATCGACGAAGTCGTCCGCGGCCTGGACTTCTGTTAAGTCTACATAGACGACATCCTGGTCTTTTCAGCCAACGAAAAGGACCACAGCCAACACCTTCACCAACGCTTCCAGCGTCTCAATGACCACGGCTTGCTTATAAACGTCCAGAAGAGCACGCTCGGCGCCCCCGTCGTCACGTTTCTGGGCCATCAAATCTTTTCAGAAGGGACTAGGCCCTTGCCTGACCGCATCATGGCCCTTAAAAACTACGCGCGACGTGCCACTGCGAAGGACCTCCGCCGTTTCCTGGGCATGATGAACTTTTACAGGCGCTTCGTGCCTAAAGCGGCCACATATCAGACCCCTCTCCATCACGCGTTGACTGGTCTACGTGGCAACGATCCTGTCACTTGGACACCACTTTTAATAGAAGTGTTCGAAGACTGCAAAACTGCCCTCTGCAACGCCAGTCTGCTCTCCCATCCCAAGCCTGAGGCTCCCTTGGGCCTCTTCACAGATGCCTCTAGTACCGCCATTGGAGCCTCCCTGATGCAGCGCGTAGGCAAAAACTGGTGCCCGTTCGGCGTTCTTTTCAAAAAAAGCTCTCCAGCCCAAAGGCGCCTTCGTCTTCTGGCAGAGTCGCGGACGCAACTTCGGCCCCTGCGGAGACGACCTGGCCAGCCTACTACAGAGAGCTTCTCGCCATCTACACAGCGGTCCAACACTTTCGCCATATCCTCGAGGCACAACACTGCACCATCTACACCGACCACAAGCCTATCACTTACGCCTTCTCCCAACGCCGAGAAAAACTCCCACCGGTCCAGCAGAACCAACTGTCATTTATCGCCCAATTCACAACACCGACATCCAACACATCAGCGGAAAGGATAATTTGGTCGCCGACGCACTCTTCCGAGTCTTCGCCGTCGAGTTGCCACCCGTTACGACTGACGCCCTCGCCGACGCTCAGAAAACGGACGCCGAACTCCAGCAGCTCCTCGAGAATGGCTCTTCTCTTCAACTTCAACAAGTTGCCGTACCTGGTTCGACGGACACACTCTACTGCGACATATCCACCGGACGAGTGAGACCATATGTCCCTTCTGTGCATCGCCGCAACCTTTTCAACCAGTTACACAATCTCAGCCAACCAGGCATCCGCGCCTCTGCACGCCTTGTGACTGACCGATATGTTTGGCCCTCAATGCAACGGGACTGCCACACCTGGGCACGCACGTGCATTCAATGTCAGCGCCAAAGTCACCCGTCACGTCAATTCGCCGCTCGGGGCATTCCCCCTGCCGTCGGAACAATTTCAACACGTCCAGATCGACATCATTGGCCCCCCTTCCACCAGCTGGACCCTACCGCTATTGCCTCACCGCCATTGATCGTTACACTCGATGGCCTGAGGTATGGCCGCTCGAAAGGATTACCGCAGAAGACGTTGCCTCGGCCTTCTTCTCCGGCTGTATTTCCCGCTTCGGCACTCCTCGTCGCGTCACAACCGATCAAGGACGGCAATTCGAATCCCAGCTTTTCAGACTCCTCGGGCTCTTCACCGGGTTCGAGCGTTCACGGACCACCAGCTACCACCCATGCGCCAACGGAATGATTGAGCGGTTTCACCGACAGCTCAAGGCAGCCATCATGTGCCACCCTAACTCAACCTGGCTCGAGGCTCTCCCGGCTGTCGCTCTTGGTTTGCGCGCCACTTTCAAACCAGACATCTAGGCCACGACCGCAGAGCTCGTTTACGGGGAGCCGCTTCGCCTACCTGGGGAACTCCTCTCCGCGTGAACTCCCGACATCACCAGCACGGACCCTGCAGACTTTGTCGCCCGGCTCCGTCGCACAATGGCCGCAATGCGCCCATCGCCAGCAGCACGTCACACCAAGCCGACCCCGTTCGTGTTTAAGGACTTGGCAACATGCTCGCACGCCTTTCTCCGCGATGACACTGTACGTGCGCCTTTTCAACCGCCGTGCTCCGGACCTTATAAAGTCATCGGTCGTGACGACAAAACATTCACCCTTCAAATCAGCGGAAGGAAAGTCCGCGTCTCCATCGACCGACGGAAGCCATCATACATCCTCTCCGAGGACACTACCAACTCCTGGGCGTCTCCAGTAATCCACCCACAACAGCCTCCAACGCCTCAACCCGTGCCCTACTACACCACCCGCTTTGGACGCCAGGTGCGGGTCCCGAATGCTCTTCAACCCTGAGGGCACCTCTCTGCGTGGAGGGGGGGGGGGGGGGTTGGCGAAACGATGCGGCGCCGCTTCCGCGCCTGCGCGCTGCGTCGACGCTGCAGCGACGAGCGCTGCTGATAAGAACACTCTCGCCGGACTGAAGCTGTAAAAAGTGTGTGTGCCCCTGGTCGTATCAGTTGTTGCTGTGTCTTTCATGTGGAAACACTACAGCTATGCGTTCCCACACGTCCACTATTTTTTTAAAAATTAGCAAAATGCGGTATTTGCTCGCTGTCTTCACATATGCTTTTTCTGTAGCGGCAGGCATCTTAAGATGGTTGAAGACATGATTTGGGACAGTAATTAAGAAAGTTAAATTAATTAACTTTTTAATTAGTGGAGTTAGGTGGTTAAGTCCAATGGGAGAATTGAAGTCCTTCATGCGAAGGAACCCATTTCAACTTTGAGATTTCGAAAAAGCGGCCTTTAGGGGTAATTGCGAAGTAATGAAGTTCTCCAAAATTCAGCGGCGAAAGCGAAACAGAAACGCGGAAGAGCGCAACTGCCACATTCGTCTGAGACGTCCACAATGAGTGAACGTCATTATATCAACCATCAACCGACTTCTTGGTGTGAGTGTGTGGGCTGCGCTTGCAGTAGTAGCACGCATGATGCACATACGTTAACGAATGGGGAAGAACTGCACCTCTGTAACCGTCGTCTTGAACAGCGACGTCATTCTAGTCGTCTGCTTGTTGCGCTCATCGGTGCTTGGGTTTCGGTTTCGCCGTCGAAGTTGCCTGAATTTCTTTACGCCACAATAATAGAAGCCGCTTTTTCGAAATCTCAAAGCTGAAAAGGGTTCTACTTTCCTTTTTACGCAGAGGACATCAAAGCTCTCCTTTTTACGCAGAGGAGAGCTTCGATTTTGCACAGCCTTAAGCGTTGATGTAACAGACCTTTATTACTCCTTTCCGCAAGAGCAGCTGATGTCTAGTGTTGAAGAATTCATCGCAGAAAATGACGAGTTGAATTTCAGAAATGAGTGGTGTGCCAGTGGATTCCTTTCTTGAGCTCCTGTCGTTTTACCTGCAGTCCACTTTCCTACTTTGGGGTGAAAAAGTAACGCTTCAGAGGCAAGGCGTGTGCATCGGGTCTCAAATAGCGCCCGTTCTGAGCGAAATTTTTCTAGGTAAGGTTGACCGAGTTTTGGAAGGCACCATGACCGCAGGGATAGTAAAAATCTTCAGGTTCGTAGATGACTACTTAGTCATTACGCGGTCGCAGAATTGGTCTGGCGATGTTAACAAGATAGTTTCTACCTTTCAAGAAGGTGGACTGGGTTTGACATTCACTTACGAGTTGCCTTGTAATAATGAGATCCAGTTTTTAGACTTCAAATTAAAATTCAGTCCGCAACACCTGTGTTGGGAACGCAAACCCTTGATCATGGAAGCCCATACTACATTTTTTGTTGGCTCATTCGAAACTGGTAAAAAGGGGAATAGCGGCTACATGCTTGGGCTCTGCCCTCAGAAAGTCATGCCACCTCGTCGCGCAGTTCAGCTTTTCACGGCTGCTAGACAGGTTAAAAGAGGCGGGTTTCCCAAAGGCCACAGTGATTTCCGTTCGTGAAAGGCTTTAAAAAAAGTTTAAGAAAGGCAAGCCTCAACATGACCAGGCCTTAAGTGAAACGAAAAAAAAATCGCCGTTATTCCTTACGCACACCGGATGGGACATGGCTTAAACAAGGCAGCATCGAAATATCAAGTACAAGTAATCTTTTCCGCGAAGAACAGGTTATCCAGCCTACGCCCTCTGGCCAACCAACCTAAGCGCAAACCATTCACATCGTGTCAGGTTAAACACACGCGTAAGTTCGTTCCTTGTTCTTAGGGGGTAGTTTATGCAATTCCGCTCTCTTGTGGCAAGGTGTATTACGGGCAAACTGGTTGATGTTTGAATATACGCCCCTCAGAGAACACTACGGTGCTGTAAAGAATGCTACAACTTCTAATTTGGCGGCCCAATGCAGCAGATGTAAATGCGAACCCTTGTTTCAAGAAACTACTGTAATGTACAGAAATAAAGATCAAACGAGCCGAGAGATAATTGAAGCTTATCATTTGCACGTGGATTCCGCTCGTTGTGTCAGCCAAATCTCAATCACCCTGCTTAAAAAGAAATAGAATATTTGCTTGGCTTGTTCCCGCGTTTCTCTTGTTTATCTGGCAATCACCATGTGACTTAAACGCAATTTTTGTTCGTGCACGTAATAAAGTTTTCAGTTGAGAGTCAGCGCGCGTGTTGTCCGTTTCTCGTCCTCTGTCTCTGCCGCGCTGCACATTTACCCGAAGATGTTAATATACCAACTCGCCCAGATAGCCGCATTAGTTGCTGGAAGATGTTTGCTAATAAATCACAGTTGCTAGTCCAGCAATTGTGTGTCCACTTCTCTCCCTCGTCCGTCGTCTGCTTGACTGGTTTATGCTTTAGCGTCATGTAACAACTGAGCCACCCATAGACTTTATTGTAGTGTAATGATTCTCGGTTTAAAGGGGCCCCTGCAACACTTTTTGAGCATGGTCAGAAAGCGCTGCCGATCTGTAGTCGAGGCTCCCAGAACACGCGAGCCAAAAATTATAGCGCAGAACGCGGCCCAGAATTCACAATAAATTCTCAAAATAAGCTAAAAATTGCTTTCTCTTCTCTCGACAAATGACGCTGCAAGCTCAAAAATCACTCGTCACAGCCATTGTATAAGCGATTGGCTGATTTGAGCATGTCTGATTGGCTGATTTGAGCCGCGACTTGTCCACGCTTGCGGGCGCAATCGCACTGAAAAACCGCGTAATCAAAGAAAAAAAAAGAGAAAAAGTGCTCAAGGTCACGAGGCGCGCGTGACGTATTTTCTTTCCCCGTGCCATCCTTCCCTGCTTAGCTTCCAGCGCTTTCGTCGGGACGAGAGAAGAGAGAATACAATTGCACTGTGCGACAACTCTTTGTAACTCCGCTCGTACTCGACGGATTTTAAAAATTTTTGCGGCTGCGAATTCGTGAGGCAATAAGCTCCTTTAGTGAATGCATTCCGTGGCTACTTGAAAAAGTGTTGCAGGGCCCCTTTAAATTGTAAGGAATTAAAGTCGATGAAAAGTCATCGGTCCCATCGGTGGGATCCCAACTAACAACCTTCGAATCACGCGTCCGATGCTCTATTATTTGACCTACGACGGAGGGTGCTCCCTCGTCCACTTTTTTGTAGGCTATTCGTGTGTGCCTAATACCAGGGAGTGTGAGCCAGCACGACTCGTAGCCCAGGTGCCCAGTGGCCGCCTCTCGCTAAACAAGGTAGCATGTTGCTGAACAAGATAATCTCATTACCGATGTAGTAACATGAATGAACATGGACGGTAATCACGAGCCACTAAAAGAGAGTCGAGGCGTGCGCGGGAAACTGCATTGACCCGAGCTGTAAAACCATGACAGCACACCTGAACACGTGTCCATTACAGGATCAATGCGGGATAAAGGACAATCGCACGGCTATGTTCAACTGTCGGCGCCTTTGTGCCATCATAAGCAATACCATTTTTTAGGAGCGAAGCTCCTCAGGCTCGAACGATGTCCGTTCTCGCCGTCATCGTCGTAGGTCCCCGTCTGACAGCTGCGGGGCCGCTCCGAAACCCTCTCTCAGCAAGCGTATCGATCAAGGTCATGACGTCGTGCGCAGAACCGTTCGTAGAGCGCACCCACCGCGCATACCGACCGCGCACAAGTGTGCGCTGCGGCTGCGCCGCGCCGAAACCCCTCTCCGAGCAAGCGCCCGACGTTATGCGCAGAACCGTTCACACAGTGCACGCAGTGCGTATACCGACCGCGCGCATGTGTTGCGCCGGCGCCGCGCCGCTAGAGTGCGCATACAAGCCGTGTGCAGCGGTGCTTTTGTCTGGGCAAGTTGGTGCGACATTTGCGAAAATAAAACAGCATGAAAGACGGGACGAAAGACACAGTACGACAGGACCAGTGCAGCACTGGTCCTGTCGTACTGTGTCTTTCGTCCCGTCTTTCGTGCTGTTTTATTTTCGCAAACGTGTACAGCGTGCTGCATTGCTCGCAAGCCGCTCGTACTTAGACCGTGCAGCGCTAGCGCATTGGATCAATGGCGCTACACTTCGTAAAATAAAGTGACGTAGACTGGCTTCCAAGGAGCTTCGCTCCATCATCAGCATTCACTTCGTGGATCTACAGTAATTTTTTTTTGTTTTCCTGCCGTAGAAACAAGTCGCGCACGTCTTCGTTTGAAATTGTTTGTATTTATGTAAAAAATTATTCTGCCTATATTTAGATGTTCGAGACCTAAACGTTGCTTCGCCTGCCTGGTTGGCGTAAACGCGCTTTGTTTTAATGATAAAAAATCCGGCTTGTACTCACGAGTGAACACAATCGGATGGAAGTGAAAAGCTTTTCCGAATTTCATGAAAGCCCCTACATTCTACAACAGCTAAAAATTTATCTAAAAACGACATACATACTTAAGTGGCACCACGTTCATCATGCATTCCTCATTAACACTGTGTCACGATGAGCATAGTATAGGTCACCAAGGGCAGGGGGTGAAAGATGACCCAACGCACACACCCATATTCTATGAAAGGGAAAATTGACAACCACCCGTTTGTAGCACGAAGCCACAAGGAAATCCGTACGGATTTCTCAGAAAGAAAAAGCTTCTTAGTTGCCGAAAAATTCGTCCTGGTCCGGGGTTCGAACCCGGAACCAACGCCTTTCCGGGGCGGTCGCTCTACCAATTGAGCTAACCAGGAAGCTAGCAATTGGCAGCGCGAGGGCGAATTCATCGACAACTCGAAGCACATGGACACAAGTAATGCAAATGAGTTCTGCGGAAACCCGCAAGGTGGCGGACGGGTTATGAAAGGGAAAATTGACAACCACCCGTTTGTAGCACGAAGCCACAAGGAAATCCGTACGGATTTCTCAGAAAGAAAAGCTTCTTAGTTGCCGAAAAATTCGTCCTGGTCCGGGGTTCGAACCCGGGACCAACGCCTTTCCGGGGCGGTCGCTCTACCAATTGAGCTAACCAGGAAGCTAGCAATTGGCAGCGCGAGGGCGAATTTCCCGGACCAGGACCCCGGACCAGGACGAATTTTTCGGCAACTAAGAAGCTTTTTCTTTCTGAGAAATCCGTACGGATTTCCTTGTGGCTTCGTGCTACAAACGGGTGGTTGTCAATTTTCCCTTTCATAACCCTGTCCGCCACCTTGCGGGTTTCCGCAGAACTCATTTGCATTACTTGTGTCCATGTGCTTCGAGTTGTCGATGAATTCGCCCTCGCGCTGCCAATTGCTAGCTACCTGGTTAGCTCAATTGGTAGAGCGACCGCCCCGGAAAGGCGTTGGTCCCGGGTTCGAACCCCAGACCAGGACGAATTTTTCGGCAACTAAGAAGCTTTTCTTTCTGAGAAATCCGTACGGATTTCCTTGTGGCTTCGTGCTAGAAACGGGTGGTTGTCAATTTTCCCTTTCATAACCCGTCCGCCACCTTGCGGGTTTCCGCAGAACTCATTTGCACACCCATATTCTGTATGTTGTTCCGGTCATTAAAAGACACAAAAGTAGATTTAAGGTAAGACGTCAGAGCCTTTGAGCGGCTACTGTTATGAACACCGGTTCCTTTCCGGAACCAAAGAAACAATAGCGTCGTCAAAACACTGCAACAACTTTTCGTGGGGATAATAACAGCATAAATGCCTTGAGTCCTACTGAAAAGCTATGATGCCCCGTTATTCTTTTCTAGAAGTTTTGTCGAAGCATCCGAGTTCCTTTGAAGGCGAAAACCTGGGATGCCTTATCAAACGTGAAAAGCGATCATTGGCGGCGTCTGCGTGATGTCGGCGTGATTGGGTTACGGTAAAAATTGTTAATCGATGACGTCATCATGACGACACAAGTAGCGAAAACTTGTGAAGTCAGTATGACGTCTTCATGATGTCCATTTTACGTCACATAAGGTGAAACCATCGTACGACATACTCGCTTGATCTCGATAACGCAGGGACTGCAAAACCAAGTGAGGCGCAAAGAGCTTGCAAGCCTTCCGATCCCCGTGGCAATGAAAAAAGTCACAGTTTCACCGCAAGGGTGAAGCAATGAATGCGATAGCAACAAATTGTAATGTTATACGAAGTGAGGCTGGCAGCTAACTCTTTTGGATCCGATCTCACGCAACGATAGAAAACGCTGGTTTATGAGAATACGGCCGCTCCAGAGACACTCTGCTCACCACATTCTCTTCGCGTTGAGAGCGCAGCACGTAGAAGGGTACACCGGCCCCCCCGCTGTCGGCCGCCGAGAAGGGGAGATAACGCGCGCGCCTGCGACGACCGCGCTCGTAAAATCGAAGGTCGCTCCGAGGGACCCCCCCCCTCGCGTCTTTTCACACTCACGAACGACGGGCGGGGCCGGTTGAACAGTCGGGGGGGATCTTATCGCATGCGCCTCGGAGCGACGAAGATGGGCCGAGCCTCCGCTTCAGCCGCGTTCATCGCTCCCGCTCGGCCGCTATTGCCCGCTGGTGGAACGTACGATGCGCAGGGGGCTCTTATCAATTTTGACTTCATACGCGACATGACGGCGACGGCAACGGCGACGGTAAAAACCCGTCGAAACTGTCCATATAATTGCTATCGCAATAAAATCACATTACGCGGAGAAAGCTTCCGAATGAGTGGTGGCATGGGGGTCAATGCAATCGACTGGGAGAACCGGAAGAAGGTGGCGTTCGCCTTCGAGTCGTCTTTGACAAATGCGTAAAGAAGCGTGTGACATATAGAAAATGCATGGTCATCAACAATGAGCTAGTTTAGTTTCTCTAGTAAGAAAAATCTAATAGATTTCTTTCGCGTTCCTCTTTCGGTTACGAGCACCCAAAAGAGACAGTCAACACTATCAGCCTTAGCTGCGAATAGCAGGTCAAGGATGAAGTTCTTCAATCTATCGACTGCTTTGGCGACTTTTTCAAAACCCAAAGTGCATCAGAACTTCTTAACTGGGTATTTCGCTATGGACACGGATGTGGCGTCTGCAGCTCTGAAGATATAATCAACAGCTAGGGTAGATTTTGTGAGGAATACAGAACTGGGCGAAACTACAAGTTCGTTTTCATTGATAGAATATAAAAGCGAATTCCTGACCAGCCACGCCACAATAATCTTAAATAGCAGTTCATTTTATTAGAGGCTTAAATCGTGAAGAAATCACCCCGATGCAATCAGACATGCACCGGTCTATTTATGTAGGACTACTTACTTGACAAATATGGGTGGTGCGTGAGGCGAATTCGTAGTTTTTGTGACCAACTTAGGGTTGCTGATGGCGCCACCTTTGTACGCTAAGTTGGGCGACAATTTTTAAGTGATTGAGGCATTTAAATACGTAAACTCTAGCGTGACACTTGCTTCTAAGGCGATACATCACAAGAATATTAGAAATAGAATATGCATTGATAGTAGCATCGTCATCCGTGGCTGTATATTCTTTTAAATTTCCGATGGTTGGTTCATTCTCGCAATGCAAATAGCGCAAGCCAAATCACCGGAGAAATCACAGCACTCCTCATTCTGTTGTGTTTGTGCGCTGTTTTGTCAGCATGTATATTCTTTTAAAGGAGCTTGTGCGTTGACAACGCTTCTTTATAGGCAAGGAATTGATGTTACGGTGCCAGACCGAAATGGGAGAAGCGTGTGCAACCCAGAATTGCGCAGATGACATTCACACGCAGTGGCGTAGCCAGGGGGTGGCACACCGGGCACGTGCCCCCCCCCCCCCCCGAAATTTTTTTTCGCCATGGCATACAGAGCGGAAAATGACCATTTCAAGGAGGTGCCCCTCCCAAAATCAAGGCAGGTGCCCCCCCCCCCCCCCCCCCCGAAAAAAATTTCTGGCTACGCCCATGTTCACACGTATAAATGGATCGTCAGTTTGAATATCCTCGACAGTTGCGAGAAGCCAAAGCGTCATTATGGAGCAATTATATGTGTTTTGAAGATCTCTCGCACCGCCCGACACTCCAATTTGTTTCTGTAAATCACAATTTTGTTTCGTGAAATAAAATACGCATCTAGACTCTCACACACAAGCCCCCCAACACGGCGCTTTTTTCTTATTCTGTTCTGCCTGAGAGCCTGCGATTGCGGTGAGGCAGCAGCTTGTTGCGAGAATCAACCGTCTCATTCCCCAGCGCACGAATAATCACATCCGCACGATTTTGTTCTGTATGGAAAGAGTTAGTTGGTACGGCATGGCTCATCTCACCGCACACACTGCAGGATACTTAATGGAGAATAACAGTAAAAGGCGAAGGGGAAAAAAAATGAGGCATTTCGCTCGCGCCCTAGTACATGCTTGGATGGCTGGGTACATAAACACCACACAAACAGAAGAGCTCAAGAGTGGCGTTGCAGCAGGCGGAAAAAGTAACATGGGCGTTGCGTTATAATTGCTCGCTGGCTCTGCCCGCTTTTGCAACCCGTGACAGCCGCGTGCGGAGAAGTGGGCCGGCAGCCTGTGTGTGTGTTCTCCCACAGTTCTCGCCGAGCACAAATTTGGCGCAGCTGTTACCTTCCCCGGGAAGCGAACGGGTTGCAGCGGAGTCGGGAGCACCTACCCGTTCCCCCTTTCTCGTTCGCTGTTCCCATAGCACCTCGCATCGGCGCCGCGAGTTGCCACGGGGCTTCCCCGCATTTATTAACGCAGAGGCCGTTCCCCGTGTTTTAATAACGCCCTTCTACCATTCCTTAAGGATACAGTGTGCGCAATATTTCTCCCTTTATTCGACTATTTGTTGCGGTGGTTGGCACCAAACGAATGTTCCGAGAACGAACGCTGTACACAGCAGGGGTCCGCTGGGCCGGACTGACGCATTCCCCAGAAACAAGGACCAGAAGTCCTGCTATAATCGTGGCCGCGAAACGCTTGCACTGCCAGCGAATTTGGACAAAATGTTATTCGCTTTGCAATAACTGGGGCTTCATGCACCAGTATGAAAATAATTAAAAAAGCTGTTAAATACACAGCAACAAACGCTGCCCACGGAGTCACAGGAACCCAACCTCACCTAAGACCAGTATCATGAAGCAGCACCTTTGTTGTTGCAGGCTTTTACATGGCAGCAATATGAACTGAATACTAACTAAGAATGTAGACGATGTGATGGCGCTCACTGGCGCGAGAAATAAGTGCAGCTAATGATCGCCATAACCATGATATGTCTGTGCACGTTAAAGAACATCAGATGGTCAAAATTTCCGGAGCCCTCCATCCACCATGGCGTGTCTCATATCATTTCGTAGTTTTGGCTCGGAAAGCCCCAGATAACGATATTATTATTATTACAAATTTATGGCGCGGAATGATTTGACGATGCTGTAGACTAAACGCTGACAAAACTTCAAAAGCCACATAGAAACCATTGCGTAGAGCAACTAAACAGGACACCAGGAAAGAAGAGACGAGCACGGATGAGAGTGATCGTCTCTTCTTTCCTGGTGTTCTGTCTAGTTGCTCTACTGACGATGGTTTTTATGTCCAAACACCAACTCGCCCAACAGTCAACTATTTCAAAAGTTTCAGTTTCAGTTTATTTAGCAATCTTTTTCTGCAATCGTGTTAAAGCACAATGTTAAAGTACAATGATTCAATATTTTTATACAATGGTAATGGATCAACACAAAACAAAATGCAGATCAGATTAAAAAGTCAAAAAGAAGCGAGGACAGGAATTAAAAGCTGCTAAAAGGCAGCTTGACGGGATTCCTGACCCTGAGCAGATTGGCCGCAGACACGTGGTCATTTAGAAAGAAAAAAAAAGAACTAAAATACAAGCAAGTAAACAGGAAAAGTACCAAGTATAACACAAGGAAGCAAAATATTAGCAAATTTAGCAGCAAATTTCAACTGCAGAGATAATGTAAAAATCGGCAAGCACTGAAAAATACGGTATACATATGGGAGAACAAAGTGAGAAAAAAATAGAAATGAATACAATTATATATATATATATATATTGAGCATAAGTTGTCGTCGGATCCGGGAACAATAGAAGAAAAGGGGGGTTTGACTCACAAGCGAAAAGATTTCTTTATTTGACGTTTCGGCCGTGGGCCCGGCCTTCGTCAGAAGGCCGGCGAAGGCCGGGCCCACGGCCGAATCGTCAAATAAAGAAATCTTTTCGCTTGTGAGTCAAACCCCCCTTTTCTTATATATATATATATATATATATATATATATATATATATATATATATATATATATATATATATATATATATATATATGTATATATATATACAGGGTGTTTCAAGAAATGTGTCCACTATTTTTTAAAAATCAGCAAAATGCGGTATTTGCTCGCTGTCTTCACAATTGCTTTTTCTGTAGCGGCAGGCATCTTAAGATGGTTGAAGACATGATTTGGGACAGTAATTAAGAAAGTTAAAGTAATTAACTTTGTAATTAGCGGAGTTAAGTGGTTAAGTCCAATAGGAGAATTGAAGTTCTTCATGCCAAGAACCCATTTCAGCTTTGAGATTTCGAAAAAACGGCCTCTAGGAATAATTGCGAAGTAATGCAATTCTCCAAAATTCAGCTGCCAAACCGAAACCGAAAAGCGCAAGAGCGCAACTGCCATATTCGTCCGAGACGTCCACAATGAGTGGACGTCATTATGTCAACCATCAACCGACTTCTTGGTGTGAGTGTGTGGGCTGGGCTCGCTGTAGTAGCACGCATGACGCACATACGTTAACGAACGGGGAAGAACTACATCTCTGTAACCATTGTCTTGAACAGTGACGTCATTCTAGTCGTCTGCTTGTTGCGCTCATCGGTGCTTGGGTTTCGGTTTCGCCATTGAATTTGCATGAATTTCATTACGCTCCAATAATTGATAGAGGCCGCTTTTTTCGAAATCTCAAAGCTGAAATGGGTTCTTCGCATGAAGGACTTCAATTCTCCCATTGCACTTAACCACCTAACTCTGCTAATTAAAAAGTTAATTAATATAACTTTCTTAATTACTGTCCCAAATCATGTCTTCAACAATTTTAAGATGCCTGCCACTACATAAAAAGCAATTGTGAAGACAGCGAGCAAATACCGCATTTCGCTGATTTTTTAAAATTAGTGGACACATTTCTTGAAACACCCTGTATATATATATGAGAAACACTACCTTGATACGGTATAAATATGCATAACGAAAACACAGATACATGAAACAGCTCATGTTTGTACATGTACATATGAAAAGGCAAAAATTCACTGCTAATCAAACCAAATGTCGAATTGAATATGATACTATAAAATAATACACAGTGAAAATGAACTCGAGATTAATTGATCAAATTCAGAGACGCTGTCTGGGGTTGCTAATTAAATATTCTTTCCACTGCTTGTTTTTCAGCGTATCAGGCGTAATGCCTTTGTTGTTTAGGTAATTCAAAAAGTTTGGCATGATATGCTTAAGACTTTTAAGGCCATAATTCGTTCGCGAAAACGGTATGTGCCATGTGTCTCTTTTCCTTATGTTGTAAGGTGTTGCGGATGACTCTTTTAGCTGACACAGTGTCAGAAAATTGTTTTTACTTTTCAAAAAAATGTTTGTATTTAGCAAACAGATTGGAATTGCACAGTTGTTCTACTTGGAGCACGTTAAATGTTGCGAATAATGTTGATGTATGAGCGTCGTATGGAACCACCTGCGATATGTCGTATTGCCTTCTTCTGTAGCCTGATCAATTTTAGTTTGTTCTTTTGCATGGTGTTTGCCCTAGACGAGGGTACAGTAATTGATTATCGAGTGAAATAAGGCATTATAAATAAGGAGTTTAACTTTTGGAGAAACTATATCTTGGAAATTTGAAAGCACTCCACATGCCTTGGCAAGCTTTTCGGCAACATCATACACATGCGAATCCCAGTTTAAGTCTTCACTGAAAGTGACCTCCAATATTTTAACGCCTTGTACAATCCCAATCTCTCTGTCACCGAGGTGTAAGTCTAAGGTAGTATATTGGCACAGCACCAGAAATATGATCCTGACTTAGTGCTGCTGATCAAGTACTTAGAGGGACAGCCTGTTCATCTTCCTCGTGTTTTTTCCCGTGGCCTGTCGTCGTTCGTCCTCCGAAACGACGTCTTGTATAAAAGAAATTTCGAACATAGTACAGAGACATTCCTGCTTGTCGTTCCTACAGCGCTACGACCCGAGATCTTGGAAGCATGCCACGATGACCCATCAGCAGGACACTTGGGAGTGAGCAGAACGTTGGCACGTATTCGCACGAAATACTACTGGCCGAAGTTGCTGAATTCTGTGCAACACTACGTAAGAACTTGTCGGGATTGCCAAAGGCGCAAAACACCACCAGTGAAACCAGCTGGTCTCCTCCAACCTATAGAGCCACCACAAGCCCCTTTCGCACAAGTGGGAATGGACTTACTTGGCCCATTCCCCCACGTCGTCATCAGGGAAGCGATGGATCATCGTTGCAACGGACTATTTGCCTAGGTTGAAGGGACTAAAGGCAGATTACCTCTGCCTGACTAGGGTCCCTCCACCCATACATTTGCTCAGAAGCAGTGCAACAAAAAATGCATATTTCTCAGAAGACTAAGTACAATGCAGAAATACACATTTGAAAGAAAAGAGACTTTTACACAATTATACAAAGGTACAAAACACTAAAAGAAATATTTGTAATAGATAATATAGTTAGGGCACGGTACAAGAAAGGAAGTACAGGCTGTTTCACACTTAGGGGAAATCTCGGAGCGCGTGGCATCGTGATGCGGCCAGCGCTGCAACCACGCGCCGTCAGCAGCTCGCGCTTGCGCAGATGATTCAGGAGTGTGGTTTTGAACCGCGTCGTCTGCTACGGCGGCTCTTGCTTGCCGCATTGCTGGCTAGCGCGCGGATATCATTGCTATCAGGAACTGGGCCGATAACCTGCACTAAACGTTGTGCGACGCCAACCTCTCAGCCTTTATTTGTGATAATGGGGTGCTACAAGCAGAAATTGACAGCATATCTTGTTTGCTCACTCGAAACGCCGTGGTGCTGTGTGCGTTCATGAATATTTCTTCACTGTGTGTGCACCGCAGTACGCTGGGACGACGAAGACACGACAATTAGCACGCAATGTGCGTTGTCTTTATTTGACTTTAAATAAAAAAAAGCACTCAACAGTAAGAGTCGTGCTGCTGCGCTGGCTTAAAACAATAAAACAAATGGGAACGAATTCAGGAATATTTCTGGTGAGGACAAAGCCTGAACGTGTCTCTTTACGACGACATTTCATTACCACAAGACTCGCTAGCCGACTCCGAAATGCGCCCGTGGCGCATCCAACTTAGTACCTTGTCATATGTCACCAGCGGCAGTGATGACGGCGCTCATTCTGGACGGCAGTGGGGCGTACAGTGACTCGATGAGCGATGTATTCACTCGCAAAGCGTCCCACTCGCTGACGATGGCGGACCACAACTGATCCTCGGACAGCCCGTGTAGAGGATGGCGCGCCAGCGACATTTTCATAAAGCCTCAGACATTTTCGATTATATTCAGGTCCCGGGATTGGGGCGGCCATTCCATGACAGTGACACCGCGCTCTTCAAGAAGTTCTCTCACTACACGAGCAGTGTTGATTGGTGACCTGTCCTGTTGGAACGTGTAGTCGCCTTTCGGGAACGGGCCGTCAAGAACGTACGGAATCAGTACGCCGTCTATAATGGCCCCGTACCTCTCAGCGGTGAACTTGCCTTGAAGGCGGATGAGTGGGCCCAGACCATCTTTGCTAATGCATGCCCACACACTCACACCAGTGCGCCCTTTGGCGGTGACTCGCTGCACGTACGGCGGCATGTAGCTGGGACAAAGAAACAAGCATATACTGAGTTTCAATATTTTACATTAGGTAATAATATTTCCTTAAAAAAAAACACCAGGCCTGCGTGAAACACTCAGCACAGTCAGCGAAAGCTGGAGGAGTGCCCTTTCTAGACCCTGTTACAAACTCTCTTTGGACAGCTACCAATACAGTTGCTACGTGCCCACTACGTCAGAAATCATAACTTTTCGAAGTGAAGATGTACCCGCTATGATATTGTCACTACGCGTCTGGAAGGCAATATGTGCGCTTGGCTGATGCTGCGACTTACGAAGAAGAGTTATGGCTGAGCTTTTTTAATGCCTGGGAAGCTTTAAACCACGCTCCAAACTTAAACTCCAATATTGACCGGAATAAGTTCTCTCATCTTGGTGCAGTGACTGAATTTATTAAGCAAATAGGTTAGCCCGCGTTAGGCTGAACCCGCGTGTGAGGTAAGCCAATTTAAATATTACGAACTAATATCTTAATTGTATGGATGGACAACGCGCAACTGATTCTGCAGAATAAGTTACCGTGTACATTCGCCCGTCGACATTGTTGCCTTTCTGCAGCGCTTACTGCAGCAGATTTACAAGCCAGTGCTATCGCACTTCAAGGTAGTCGGCTGCATTCCTCCGACAACGAGCCGCCATTGGCTAACATGAAGAGAAAGGCGAAGAACGTAACTGTGTCTAGGGGGATGCTAGCGCGGCCAGTGGTTTTCGCTGGTATCAAGGCGGTTTAACCATGTCCTCAGAGATTGCGAATCTCGGGGGCCATTCAATAACTGCGTCGTTGCCGAATTGTTCTCTATCGCCGCTAGTAAGTGTCATGTCACATTACTTCTCGTCACCGCTCATAGACGGCTGCACCGCCCCGCCCCGCAAACGGAGAGTACTCTGTGAGAGCGAATTTGTGCGTCTGCCTCGGTAGCTCAGTCGGCACAGCGCCGGGCGCTTATCGTTGCGGGCCAAGGAGTCGGAGGTTCAATACTCGGCGAGGAAACATTTCCTTACAATTCCTTTATTTCTCATTTGGTAGAGTCGGTTTCATCAATGTCATATCCGTGACGGAAATGCGTCACTAAAGTCTTGGTGGACCCCGGCATAAAACACTTTGATGTTAAAAGATGGTTTCTGCCTTCGAGTCGTCTTAGGGGATTTCAATAAGGGCCCACTGAGTTTTTCGAAGATCGCCCACCGGGCTGGGCGCTATTGCTGTGTTGTGAGGGTTACTAGCTTGTACAGTCCGTGTACTTGAATTTATGGGCACATGTTCGCCAAATGCAAGTTTTCTCTTTAACGGTCTAAATGCCACCTTCGCCTTTACAACCACGTGACAATATTGTTAGCTTTCGTGTGACCATACTCTTTATACAATCTGTTCTAAAAACATTTGTAGGTCAGCGCTCGGTTCCTTAGTTTGGCCAGCTCGGCTCTCTATAATCTTTCTTGTTGCGCTGTTCCAGTTTAAGAACATTGATACACTGCCTGGTGCGCCGGAAGAAAAGAAAGGCCTGCTGCGGTAGTGCGTTAGAATACGCAGTGTGTTCGTAATTGACACCAGTTCTTTTTTTTTTCGTTTTCTTCTCGGCTCATCAAATGCACAGAATATAATAGTGGTTCAAACATTTCTAGCCGATATCAATTAAAAACCACTGCATAATTTTATAAAGAAGAAAGCGTAAGAGCGAGACGCTCGTGTTTCTTACCGTGCTTATGAAGATTGGTGAATAATTCATCATGAGCAGCTCAGCCGCGCAATCATAGTAGCGGGTAAAATGCAGCAGCTGAGTAACCTTCGTATAGGCATGCCATCCATTGTCCTGTAGAAAGACGGGATTGATTATCTGGCTGTGATGCGAGAGCTTGCGTGGTATCATACGCTGAATCTACTCATTTCATATTCAGCGCTTGTGCATATGTCTCTGGCAGCTTCACCAATGAAGTTCAGTTATAGTCAGTGCCTGCGTTGTGAGCTCTCCTCTTTCCATGTGCGCTGTGGAAACATGTGCATATTGTCACGTGGTCAGGATGTTGATGAAGGCAGCAGTCGGCGTGTTCAAGAAGACACTTTATTTAGGCGATCCTGTGCCCGGAAAACGAAAACTCTAACTACAGCAATACACGCTGTACACTGATAGCGGAGAACAGAGCGTCGGCCATCGATGAACTGGTCTGTGTGTAAGGCGCATTGGCATTTATACATGCGGCATCGAAAATTCGACAGTTATTGCTTGTGGCCGCGTTAGTTCGAGAGTAATCTGAATTGTTCGGGTTGGCAAGCTCAAGCCTACCAGAAGATTTTAAAATAATGTGGAAGGTTCCCAGACATTCGGGCGCGATTTGCGCAAGGTATTGGTTATACGTGTAATGGACCGGTTACATAAAAACAGCAAAAACTAAGGTGCTGGGTAACATCAGCAATTAGTCACCGGCAGTACATTGAATACGACAGCAGCCGACGAACTCGTAATCCCGTCAATAAACGCAAACTCGTACGCGTTGAGTTGTCAGTGCGTAGTTGCACCTTTATTAAAATTCCCCATTTGAAAACGTCACGAAAGAAAAAAAGATAAAGTATATCACCGCCTTCCTTTTTCGATGACGGCGGCACGCCATGTTGCAGGAAAAACGAAAAGGAACTCATTGCCAAATCACCGGGCTGAAGAGAAAAGCACAAAACGAAGAGGAGTCGGCCTGAGAAAGAGTGCGAGCGATGTGCCCAGCGAGCCAGTCGAGAATATTCTAATGAAGGGCTTAGCGCCATGCGTCTCGCAGCCGCTGTTCCTCCCAGCCTTTAATTCATTAATAATGATATCGTTGCGGCTAAGACTTATTAATGAGCACCGGGGCCGTTCTTTGGCAATGGGTCCCTCTCGTCCTGTATTCCGTCTTCATGGAGCGTGTGCATTTCGGTGCGTAGCTTCGTTTCTGTGTCTCCAGCTGCGAAGAAGGCCCATCCTTGCATGACCTCTTACTGTTTCATGTAGGCACCATGCGAGATAACATCACTGAACAATTGCGTGCGCCTTGTGAAATCTAGCATTTGGTTTCATTATGTTGGTTGTGATATGGAGCATATCTAAGTGACCAGGAAAGGATGACGGACCAGGCAAAGCATCCAACAGCGTCGAGCCCTAAACTTCAACTGAGAATTTACTTTCGGAAGAGCATACCTGCCACATAATGTGCATAATAACGACGCAAGAGAGCCGCATAGAGCTTCAAATTTCATTTTCAAAATTCAAATTTTTGATTTTTTTTCCTTGCTTCCAGTGAATTATGAAACGCTTTGCCCCGGAAAATGATTGGCATGGATAGTGTTGAAAACTTTGTGGAGAAGGTAGAAGTATTGGAGGGAAACAGCGCGAAAGACGAAAGACCAGGCAGAGAAAGACACATACAACAGCGCTGTCTTTCTCTGCCTGGTCTTTCGTCTTTCGCGCTGTTTCCCTCCAATATGTCGTACCAACACGCCCAAGCAACTACTTTAGCTGAGGGCAGAAGACTACTTTCGTACGCTATAGCATAGCGAGGTATTTATTTTTCTCTTTTTTTCTCTTCTGCTTGTTTGTTGTATCTATTTTCATTGTCATTGTTCAATCGGTTGTCATGTCTAGTTCCATGTATTGTACATTGTTCTTCTGTGTGTACCTTCAGACCCGCCACGGTGGTCTAGTGGTTATGGTGCTTGAATGCTGACCCGCAGGTCGCGGGATCGAATACCAGCTGTGGCGGCCGCATTTTCGATAGAGGCGATAATGCTTAAGGCTCGTGTGCTTAGATTTAGGTGCACGTTAAAGAACCCCAGGTGTTCGAAATTTCCAGAGCCCCCCCACTACGGCGTCTCTCATTGTCATATGTTGGTTTTGGGACGTTAAACACCTACAATGAAATGTACACTGTCAATTTTTATGAAAGGGAACACGCGAACACGTGGCCCGCGCGCTCCGGCGGCTGCTTTCAGCGCCTTCATGCGTGAGCGGGAGCAACTACAGCCTCTTTTCGCGTCATCTAGTGCCGAGCAAAACAACCAGCCATGGGTGATATGCAGCCGGCTGCAAGATTGCAACCCCCTCCCCCTTGAAGGCGATAACGCAAGAGGCCGGGCCCGCGGCGTGTCGTCTGCTGCTTGTAAACTATGCTTGGCACGCGAGCGTACTCGAAACGGGGAAACTCTGCTGCTTGGCTTAGACGCGTTACGCTTCGGCTGATTTATTGATTTAGGCGACAGCGGTGCAGCCAGATGAACTTTTCGTGGTGGGTTGCCGTTTGGAAAGCTCTCACTGAACAGAAAAAAAGTTGCACATTGCGACACTTGTCAATGCTTAGGGGCGTTTCAGATCTGATCATAGTATAAAACGTTTAGGCACTTTCGGAAAGCGCGCTGGCAGACCGGTCCTTACAGGGACTCTCTGCGGACGACCTTTGGGTTGTCATCAAGGAGGAGTGGGAGATGCTGAGAAATGACTCGTCCCTAACGGCCGCTCTGTGTGAATTCCTACTAACTGGAGTGGCAGCTGTCATGTCCACAAATGGTTACGGCACAAAGTATTGACAAGTATTGCAATGTGGTATATTTTTGTCAGTTGATGTGAAAAGTAAAACGACAATTGACGTATTTGTTTCAGTTGCGATGAAGTAATTGAAAATATTTCTTTTCACGTTTCATGCTCACGTCTTTTACGTTACTAATAAATATCGATGAAAATTGCCCGAACCACCACGAGACCTTTTCTCCTGTTTGCTACACAACACCATCTCGCGCTCTCATCAAGACCCCAGCGGCAATGTGCATGACCTTAAAGCGTACAGCGCTGACAAACTAGTACCTTTTTTTATTGGCAGGCGACACGTTCTCGGCAAAGTGGTATTCTATCTAAAAGGTTCTCCATGGCATTCGGCGAGGGATTTCAAGACGGCAAACTACCAGGAAAAGCTGACCTGACTACGCCGCTGCCGCCTAAACCACTCTAAATCAGCCGAAGCGCAACGCGTGAAAGCCAAGCGGCTGACTGTTTCGAGTGCGCTCGCGTGCCAAGCATATAGTTTACCAGCAGCAGATGACACGCCGCTGCCCAGCCTCTTGCGTAATCGCTTTGAAGGGGAGGGGGTTGTAATCTTGCAGCCGGCTGCATCGACTCTGTGGGCTGCATATCACCTATGACTGGTTGTTTCGCTCGCCCCTAGATGACACGAAAATAGGCTGTGGTTGCTATCACTCACGCTTGAAGGCGCTGCAAGCAGCCGCCGGAGCGCGCGGGCCACGCGCTCGCGTGTTCCCTTTCATAAAAATTGACAGTGTACGTGTATCTGCAAATCTACTCCCTATAATGGCCGGCAAAAGGCTCACAGTATTTGTCAAATCAACATAAAAATACGCCATGCCCTATTTTCTCCGCACCATTGCAGTAATAGAACTCTATCGCCACCATATCAAAACAAACAGCTCAAAGCGAAGAGTGCTTTTGAGGTGTGCTAGTGAGAACTAACGACCCAGCACCAGAAAACTTATCATCTGCTTTTCTTATATAAAACGCTTCGAATATTTTCCTCGCTTGCTGCCTTCTTATTCACCAGAGCGCGCAAATGCCCGGAAATGCAGCATATGCACACGGAGATGGCAGAACAAAGGCTATGCATTCAGAAGAGTCGAAATCTGAGCCAGTTGGTTCATGTTACTTGAAGAAAAGCCAGCAAAATCAAGGGACGTGAGAAAGAAGCAAACGGAGGCGTCTGCTTCATTCTTATGTCCCGTTCTTTCTCAAATCACTCGAAACACTCATATAGCCAGCAAGTGCATAGGACGCCGCTAAGTTTTTGAGAAAGTGAAGCTTCCTAGTTCAGAATCCACTTTTAGAATCGAATCTACTTTATTTCCGACACATTTGTGGGGGCCCCCCTGTCAAAAAGCTGTGCAAACAGATTGACAGGACCTAGGCCCACAAAGGGCAGCACATGCAGTGGATTTCACACACTTGTACACATGGTAAGCGAAAACAAACAGCACAATGCAAAGAAAATATAAAGACTGGTATGTATACAATGAATATCAGAGCACTGTATCAGTATGATGCAAACAACGTGAAATATAAGTTAGCTTTCAGTCAAAAAAACAACAAGACGCCAGGCCTGCGCGGAACGCCCACCACAGTCTCAGAGAAAGCTGGAGGAGTGGCCTTTGTAGAGCATTTTGAAAACTTTCTTAAGGCTACTACTACAAGTACACTTGTGAGGCACTCACTACGCCATAAATCATCCTAACTTTTGTGAAGTAGGAAAGCATCCACTAAGTCATCATTCGTTATTCTGCGGTGAAGCGTGGCACCCGCTACACATCTGTAAGGCCTTATGTGTACTTTGTTGATGCTGCGGCTGATGTCGATGAAGAATTATGGCTGAGCCTTTTGTAATGGTTTGGTAGCATTCAATGACCACTCGTTACACAAGTCACATTGTGCGAAGCCTGGTTGCTATTTTACTCTTCTACCATGCTACATTTAACACGTTAACGCGATTGCTTCCCCGACATGAAGCCTGTATAGGGTCTGCTTGTGGAGACGCTTCTACCACTAGCGTGGATTTGTGGTAGACTACTCAGCTGTCTGAGTAGTAGTCCGCCAACACCGCATTCGCCGGTGTCCGTAACCGCTATATGACGAGAAATAAGAAAAAGAAGCGAAAAAAAAAGCATGGTTGATCCCTCCGTCATAGGAATCGGTATAACACGAAAGTGAAACGTGTCCTTACAAAGTAGTTGAATGTTTATTGTACTTTGATATAAGAGAGCTTGCACAATGTCTATTGGTGTTTGAGAGTTGTAGCACCGTTTAACGTGGCTGCATCCACGTTGACGCTTGGTTGTGCATTTGTATCCCGTCCGACTAACGTTCCTGATCGATGATTAAACAAACCCTTTTGATCATAGATGCTGGTGGTAGCTGTACGGTGAGAGCCGAATCAGAGAAAGCGGTGTGACAGCCAGAAGAGCGTCACTGATTGGACGCAGAACTTGGGCTCAGGTCGCCTACTCGCGGCATCTTACAGTTATTGAACACCACTGCCCGACCAGAGGGAAACGCAACGCACGTCGTGCCTTCCCCGTTGGCGGGCTGTGATTTTTCGCGGGGCAAGCGTAAGTTCGGAATGCGGAGTTACGGCCACGCTATAGGCCACGCGAATCATTCGCTCGTCGCAGAGGTATTTTCGGTATGGATGGGTGCTATGCCAGGCCGACGCTGAGGGTAAGGTCGCCACCTGGCAATGTGTTAATACGTCGACAAAATTGCACTTTTCCTATTCGAAACGCACCGAATGGGGCGGACGCGTAGAAACGACCCTTTCAAGGACCTAATCATGGATTTCATCGTCATGATGCATTATTTCACTTCAGCAAGAGCACTGCGAGAGGACAATGGTAGATATAAAAGGCACGTTTGTATTGCCTACGCAGTATGTGACCATGGCGCAGTGGATAGCGCTCCCGGCATCTCTCATCGCGGACCAAGAGGTCGGAGGTTCGACACCCGTTGATGGAACTTTTTTTTAGGAGCGAAGCTCCTTAGGCCGGCACCCGTTCGCCGTTCAAGCTCCCTGGCACGGTGCCAGCTGTGGCGTTTCCCCCTCACGCGGGAGGATAAATGAGCTTTATGAGCGCTGGACGCGGATGGCATCTGCACAAGGAGGCAGATTAGTCTCCCTCTTTCTTCGTCTCTGCGCTCTCCCCTTAAACTGGCGAACGCGCGTTGCGGCACCCAGCGCAGCAGACGCTCTCCGCGCGCAAACAAGGCGCGAGGCGCAAAAAAATTACACCATCTCCCGCTAAAGGGAACCATGTGTAGATGCGAAGCAGCGGGCGCTACCGCTTACACTGGCGGCGGCGTTGACGCTGGCGCTCATCGCAGCGTTGCGCAGGAGAGAAAACTGGGAAGGCGCAAAGCACGCAGTCATGTACCGGTGTTTCCTACTGGAACATGCCAATCGCTGCTAATGGGCAATGAGAGACAGAAGACTCCGACTGGACACAGAGACCCGCAGTCCGCTTTTAGTTAACGGGCACGCTGCGAATTTTTATTGTTCAACAACGCACACGAGAAATCTCCCACCGGCACCACCTTGCAGGTCAAGATCCAGTGCCATATATACGGGGTGGCCAGTGAACGGTTGTGCAGCGCGAGCAGTCGGTTTTTTCAACCGAGAAACTCGCTAGCAGACGCTGCCTGCGTCGGCGTCGCGAGGCGAGAGAGGAGGGGGAGCGTAGGAGAGGAGAGAGAGGGGGGGACGCGCATGCGCAGTGGGAGTGTGGACGCCGCGGGCAGGGATGCCTAGAGGAGAGAGGGGGAGCGTAGGAGAGGAGAGAGAGGGGGGGGACGCGCATGCGCAGTGGGAGTGTGGACGCCGCGGGCAGGGATGCCTAGAGGAGAGAGAGGGGGAGAAGAGGTTTTTTATTTTAAATTTTTTTGTGAAAGGGTTTCCGCATGCGCAGTAAGGGTGGTCACGCCGCACACCACCACCACCACCACCGGATTGAGCTTCGCCGTAAGATGCTTCACATCTAAAACACTTCGCGTTTTAATGTAGCCAGCGTTCTCCCTGTGCCACACGCACACTCTGCTGCCAAGTAACGACTACAGTTTCCTCCGTGCTACGATCTCTTCTTTCCTCTGACAGTAGACCCATTGCGGTTTCGACAGTTTCGGTGAGTACTGGAAATAGGACCTGCCCGATGTGGACACATTCAGCGAAAGTGAGTTTCCCAAGATCATTGGCATCAACCGAGACACCGAAATCACAATCTGCCTTGCATCATTCGAATGGTTAAAGAGTTTCAAAACGTACATAGTCACTTGCTTCCCATTTCTAAGGAGTTTCGCTCATCGGTTGTATTCGTACTCGGAACAACTGCTAATTTTTCTTTGTCTTCTGATCCTGCGTATTTTTTTCGACGTCATTTCCGTGACGGAAATACGTCACTGAAGTTTTGGTGGACCCCGGCATCAAACCCTTTCGTGTTAATATCCAGCATAAAAATGGATTCGAACCCGAGCCCTCAGCGTGACAGCTGAGTCATCATCAGCCTGTCTACGCCCACTGCAGGGCAAAGGCCTCTCCCATGTTTCGCCAATCAACCCGGTCCTGTGCTTTCTGCTGCCACGTTATACCTGCAAACTTCTTAATCTCATCTACCCACCTAATTTTCTGTCTCCCCCCTTACGCGTTTGCCATCTCTTGGAATCCAGTCAGTTACCCTTAATGACCAGCGGTCATTAAGGGTAACTTGGTAACTACCATTGGTAACTACCAATGGTAACTACCATTGTCCTCTCGCAGTGCTCTTGCTGAAGTGAAATAATGCATCATGACGATGAAATCCATGATTAGGTCCTTGAAAGGGTCGTTTCTACGCGTCCGCCCCATTCGGTGCGTTTCGAATAGGAAAAGTGCAATTTTGTCGACGTATTAACACATTGCCAGGTGGCGACCTTACCCTCAGCGTCGGCCTGGCATAGCACCCATCCATACCGAAAATACCTCTGCGACGAGCGAATGATTCGCGTGGCCTATAGCGTGGCCGTAACTCCGCATTCCGAACTTACGCTTGCCCCGCGAAAAATCACAGCCCGCCAACGGGGAAGGCACGACGTGCGTTGCGTTTCCCTCTGGTCGGGCAGTGGTGTTCAATAACTGTAAGATGCCGCGAGTAGGCGACCTGAGCCCAAGTTCTGCGTCCAATCAGTGACGCTCTTCTGGCTGTCACACCGCTTTCTCTGATTCGGCTCTCACCGTACAGCTACCACCAGCATCTATGATCAAAAGGGTTTGTTTAATCATCGATCAGGAACGTTAGTCGGACGGGATACAAATGCACAACCAAGCGTCAACGTGGATGCAGCCACGTTAAACGGTGCTACAACTCTCAAACACCAATAGACATTGTGCAAGCTCTCTTATATCAAAGTACAATAAACATTCAACTACTTTGTAAGGACACGTTTCACTTTCGTGTTATACCGATTCCTATGACGGAGGGATCAACCATGCTTTTTTTTTCGCTTCTTTTTCTTATTTCTCGTCATATAGCGGTTACGGACACCGGCGAATGCGGTGTTGGCGGACTACTACGACGGCAAATACGGGTATTGTTGTGATATCATAACAGGTTTCACCGTAAAAAAGATTTATGGCCTCATCAAGTAATCGCGCGTTCCTGATTTGAGCACACTGAATGGGGCGCTAAAATTAATGTGGTTTTTTAAGGCGTTGTAGAGTGTTGGTATGCAACGTTCTTTGGTATACAACGTTCTAGTCTAGGCCTACCGTAGTTTGTGCGTGCATGTGGCACTGGTATTTCCCTGTTACGTATGTTGAAGTCATGGCGGGTGTATTCTTCGTCTTTTGGAAAGTTACTTTTATGCATATAGAGAGAGAGTTTAGAGTCATGCAACGAGGAAGCTTATAGCCCGTTATGTTTAATAAATAGGGGAGTAGTAGGTCGCAGGCTTCGCGGTGTCCACTGAAACTTTCCAATATTCTTCACGCCTTTTTTTTTGCTGCTGTTCTAGTTTGTTATAATTAGTGGTTGTTGTTGTACCCAGACTAGGGTACAATATCGAAGACAAACAAAAATTTGCGTAATATAAAGCACTCTTTATATTTAGAGGAATCAATTCTCTCAGTTTTAGAGGCATCCAACGGCTTTGACTGTCTGAATTGGTAGCTTGTTGACATGTGTGTTTGAAGACATTGTGTCTTCGAGCAAAACACCTAGAAACTTTTCTGATGAAACATGTTGACGGACCTTTCCTTCAAAATAAAGGGTGAGTTTAGAGTCACATTTTTTGGTTCAGTGGTTTAAATATATTATAATAATTTTTTTAACATTGAAAGTTATTCCCTTCGAGTCCAGCTATTTTTCAAGTTTACTGAAGTAATTGTTTAGGGGAGTGTTTAGATTATTTGATGTGGGTGCGGAAAAGAATGTGTTAGTGTCGTCAGCATACATGGCCAGTGTCTGTGAATCGGGCGCATCACATAAATTACTGATGTAAAGCAGAAAAAACAAAGGCCCTATAATTGACCCCTTGGGCACCCCATATTTTGCATGAGTAGTTGGAGACGCCAAGTCACCGGCCTTAACACACTGCTTCCTGTTACAAAGACAGTTTCTCACGAGATCGAGGGCAACGCCACAAATACCATAATCATACAATTTGGACTGTAGACTACATAGTGAAATGCTTTCCGTAAATCGATCAATGAGCCAACAGTAAAATGTTTGTTTTCCATGATACTCAGAATTTCATTTTATTGCGATAGCAATAAAATGAACTTACAACGGCAAGCATTCGCAACGGCATAGTGCGCGCCGTCCAGTCATCACCACAGACAGGCGCGCATATGCGCGGTGCTTCCGAACCGGATGCGCGCGCCTTGTAACGGTGATGACAGGAGGGCGCGCACTATACAGTTGCGAATGTTTGCCGCTCTTAGAGTTCCATTTTACACCGATAGTACACGGGGATTGCACGTGTCACTTTGAGATCAGAGGGAAATATACCTCTTTCTAGCATTTAATTTGTTTTAAGGTGTGCCGACGGGCTATGATAAACTCGCGGCTGGTTTTCGCCGTCGGCGTCGGCGTCATTTGCCGTATATGTATATGTATATATATAACCGGCGCCGCCCGTCGTTCGTGAGCTCCAAAAGACGCGAGGGGGGGGGGGGTCCCTCGAGCGACCTTCGATTTTACGAGCGGGGGTGCGCGCGTTATCTCCCCTTCTCGGCGGCCGACAGCGGCGGGGGGGGGGGGGGGGGGCGACGTTCGATTTTACGAGCGCGGGCGCGGGTGCGCGCGTTATCTCCCCTTCTCGGCGGCCGACAGCGGGGGGGCCGGTGTACCCTTCTACGTGCTGCGCTCTCAACGCGAAGAGAATTCTCTTAAACAAGCGTTTTCTAGAGTTGCGTGAGATCGGATCCAAAAAAGAGTTAGCTGCCAGCCTTACTTCGTATAACATTACAATTTTTTGCTAACGCATTCATTGCTTCACCCTTGCGGTGAAACTGTGACTTTTTAATCAGGAATAAAGCCATTTCGGCAGATTTCTCTTTATGAAAGTCATACTGTGAATCACTCACTGCGTGGTGTTTAGTTAGAACGTTGACGAGCCGCGTATTAATGACATTCTCAAATGCTTTGGACAAGATAGGCAGAACGGATATCGGCTGGTAGTTCGTTATCTCACTAATAGCTCCACCTTGGTACTATAGCATTCAAAAGAAACCCGAACAACGGCAAGCATTCGCAACGGCATAGTGCGCGCCGTCCAGTCATCACCACAGACAGGCGCGCATATGCGCGGTGCTTCCGAACCGGATGCGCGCGCCTTGTAACGGTGATGACAGGAGGGCGCGCACTATACAGTTGCGAATGTTTGCCGCTCTTAGAGTTCCATTTTACACCGATAGTACACGGGGATTGCACGTGTCACTTTGAGATCAGAGGGAAATATACCTCTTTCTAGCATTTAATTTGTTTTAAGGTGTGCCGACGGGCTATGATAGAAGCAATGTGCTTAATATATAGGGATGGCGCTCCGCCTATCCGACGCAACGGCGACATTGTTTCTAATTTTACAAATAAAATTCGCGACTTTTTATTCAGTAACTGGAGAGAGAGTAATTGAATTTCCCAGTGTTAAAAGTGTGACCGCCATCCTATTAGTGCAACTGCTACGACGATTCGGAGGCCCGCAGTCGCCAACATTGGGAAAAAAACTGTTCATTTATATTAGGGCTTTTACACCCGCCTTTAAGGAAATAAAAGTGAAGTGAAGAAGTCAAGTCATGAGCAGCAGTGTTAATAGAGCATTTTGCTTTAGAGTTGTTAGATAAATTGTTAATTTTCGTAGCATATTTTCTAGGAAGTGTTGCATATTCTAGCAAGCAGAGGTTGATGATAGAAAAGTTCTGCCTTTTTTTAGAAAGCGTTTAATTTATTGCTACATGATTTGTATTCCGCAAGCAAGACAGCACCACGCAATAAAACGAACCGATGACACATTTTGGTTTTAGTTTTTATTATTTTGTGCAAGCTCGTTGCTACCAAGGCTTACGCATTCATTTTCTTTGTCTGGTATTGTGTACCAAAGGAACGTGCTTTTCTTAGCTGGCTATAATTTTTTTTTCTGTAATAGACGATGCGCACGATCAGGACCACTTTCGGCGTAAACGCTGTCTCATAATATCATTTTAACATCAGAGTAAATATTCTCGAGCGAAACCTGGGTTGATATAGCTACAACTCGATTTCACAATATTTCTGGGCTTTCGGGAGGCTACTGGTATTAACGCAGGAAATGAGAAGATGGTCACTGATATTGAGAGAGTAAACACGTGTTAAACACTGGATGGAAGGCACGCTAGTGATACAGGCATCAAGAAGCGCGGCGCTGTGTTCAGTAAAACGAGTAGGTCAAGTGATTAGATTTCTTGCAGGCGAAAATACGAAGGACGGAGTCATAATGTTCACTGGATGCGTCACCACTGAGCATATAGATGTTCACATCACCCATTACTGAAATTCTGCGTGGATTGAGTGAAGACTAGGCTGAAAAGTTTCCATATACTCAAACGATTCGGACTAATGTCCTAATTGAGGCCTATAAACTGATGCAACGACAATATCCTTAAGTCTTACTACTTGGCACTCAACATTGGGTCCAATACAAATCCATTAACAAAGACGCACACAATGGATTTTTTTTTATGTACAGCGCAATTCCTTCTTCACAGTTTACGGACCACACAATTCCATGATAATTAAACAGTGGAAGTTTTGGTGGGTCAGCGCTCGGAGAAACCCAGGATTCTGTCAAACGTATGACATCAAATTTTAGCGACAAGTCATCTAAAAAGAGACACAGGATATTCATTTTATCTTTAATGATACGAGCGTTGAAGTGAAATGCACTGAAGGTAGTTAATTACCCCTTAACTCCAGTGTTGATGTTGTCAATATCGCCACGTGCGTTCCTTGTTTGGCTTTTGCTGTATTCGGTTTACACCCACAAAGACTGTCACCATTGCTCGGCGCAGATTGGGCCTCAGTGTTCGAGATGCTTCGCGATTGCAGTGGATCGTTTTGATAAGATTGCGCACATGGCGCGAACAGTCAAGCTTATTTATTGCGCGACTGCCAGTGATAAGGCTGGAAAGTTCGATCCGGGATGTATAAAAGACGGCGCGACTCAGCGATGATCAGATTATCGACGGCCGACGCTCTGTTCGCCGATATCAGTCGACAGCTGTATTGTTTGTAAAGGGACGTTTCGTTTTCCGGGCACAGGTTCGCCCACATAAAAAGTTCGGTCTTGAAACCACCGACTGATCCCTTCGCCCTCGTCACGACCTCGTGACAATATCGTAGTATGTACATTCTGCCGCGGCAGCCATAGCTTAGCTAGGTTGTACGCTAAAGAAAAATGTGCCGTCGAAGGCGATAACGTACCGTTTTATCCAAACCTTCTCGGAAGACAATCTTTAACATTGCTGATGTTTCCAGTTTCCTTGCGAAAATTTTCGCGCCACCTCCATCCTACTTCTCGCTTTTTTTGCATTCGCCGGTCCCAGTAGCTGCTGACTCGGCCTCGTCAGGTGTTCGTGTACATAAATGACGCCAGTTGTACCAAAACGACGTGCCGCTGTAGATTTACGTGCCCCATTTGCTTTAGCCTGAACCAAATTTTGTTTGTCGCGTCGGACAAAACGCAGTACCATATTTTTCGCACCAGACTTATCTGCTCCTACTGTGCGGCAAATCTAACATCGTCACGTGCTAGCGGTTCTCCCACCGCCGCACAAATCTTCTGGACAGTGTAAAAAGGCTCACCCTCATCAGGCACGCCTTTGACTTCAAGATTGTTCGCCCTTGAATACTGCTCCAGATCTTCCATTGTTATCTCAAGTTGCTTATTTTCGGCTGCAAGTTTTTGCGTTATTCCTTCGCGTTCCGACAATCTCTTCACGCTGAGCCCTTTATTTTTAAGGAGAGCGCATTGGCAGAGAGCGCATTGACACTGTCGCAGCTTTCATTACACTCTTCCGCACGCTGCTTGAAGGACCAAGTTCAGCATGGACTTCACGCTTGAAATCCTCGAGTGCTTTAACCCGACCCTGACAGCTTTCCACGGCAAACAATAAACAGGAAACACTGGCACTCTTGTTTGGCCGCCGTGCATGCAGTAATATTAATAACATTCAAACATGTAATAAGAGTCTCAGCTCTGAAAAAGAGAATGATATTCGTAAGTATTGTGAAGACCGCGCGTTATACTTTCTCAGAAATATGGGTGGATTTCCGTGTAGATTTGGGCTAAAAGTGGGAGCATGCCTATTTTTCCTGGCACAATGCTTCCTTTACCCTTTCGGGATTTGGCATAAATGATTAGGATAGAAAACTGAGCAAGTTGCAATGATTCAATTTGATAATTAGCATTAAGCGGCGCTTATAAAAAAAAACGAAAAATCACAGGGTTTCTTATGCATGCACCTAAGACGACTCTAAGGCAAATGCCCTCTTGTTCTTTTTTCATCTTCCGAAAGATTTCAGTACGTGACGCGGTTTTACACTGCCCCCCAGGATCGGAGGCATGGCACGCCTTGTGCACGGCCTCCGCGATCGGCCTACCTTTGACCAAGTCACGTGATGATGATATTTTGTGACGTCACATTATGTGACCTAATGATGAGGTCACAAATTTTTCCGGCCTATGACGTCACGCGGTGATGTCATCGCGCGATGATGATTTTTTTAATCAGTTCGTTTGATGAGGCATCGAAGGCTTTCGCCTTAAAGGAGCAGTGACATCAAATTTCAAACTCGAGATGTGGCGTGCACTCAATTGCTTGGTATGCACGAGTTTTTTTAGCGAGGTATGAATGGCGTCTGTTACGTAGAAGTTATTCTATATCGAGCGCAAGAAGCGTGCAAAGGCTCAACGGCGCGTTCATGTCCATGCGACATCGACACTATTTTGACGTGTTCAGCTAGCTCCTAGGCCACGCCTCAGGGCGCTGAGTGACTATGCGCGAGCAGCGCTGACGTCGACAAGTTTAGTGCTGTCATCGTGGTGCCTACTTGCGGTACCGCCTGGCGGCGACGCCAGGCTGCCTGGCAACGGCGTCGCTTGTTTTGTTTTGCTTGGTTCGTGCAGCGCGTTCGTGTGAATCCTGCGTTTTCGTTGTGCCGCTTCGTGTGATCTGTCGTGGAGTCATGAGCGCGAATGTGTTATTCGAAGTTATGATCTCTATCGCATTACGTGCCAGCATGCCGTGCAACCGTTGTGCGCTGCAATCGTGCTCTTCAAATAAGAGAAAAAGCAAAAAGTTTGCTGCACCATTGCGAAACGCTACCCCCACAACGTGCTCACGGAATCAAAATGCCAGGCCTTCACGTTTCCCATTTTTTTCTTGTCACGTTTCAGTCTTTGAGCAGTATACACTACAATTGACACACATCGCGACATTCACTAACTGACCAGTTATTACGACACATTGGTTATGCTTAGGTAGGCGCAAACACGACAATAACCGATCAAAGTGCACCAGTACAGAACGTGTGGTTCAGAGAAATATCATTTCAAGCACGTAACACGCAGCGTTCATATGCGTAGTTGTGACATGTCTGCCAGCCAGCATGGCCCAAGTGGGCGCCTCCAGCTGCCTCCTCGTAGCTGCTCGGTCCGGCGTCGATATCAGAATCACTACTCTGAAGAGGATCGAACCGTAAATGATTCGCCACGTCGCGAATCGCAGCGATCCCATATTCCTCAGCGTTTTCATTGTCGCTTCTGGACGCTCTTAACGGCGGCGACGACGATGGGGGTAGCGAAGACATGCCTACACGTGCTCGCTGAGCAGACGAAATGTCAGCTGAAACTCGCGTCCCCATTTCGTGGGGCAATGTGATCAGATGGGGCGTGACCGCGGGAGGTGACCGCTGGGCATTGGCGGGCTTTGTTCCCGCTTCGTATTGCGTTCGATACTGGTCATAGTAATCATTATTACATATATTAAATCACCCCTCTGTTGCATTATCAGTACCGAATCGTTATTAGGGGATCGATAACTACACGTTGACGCAACACGACAATAACCGATCAAAGTGCACCAGTACAGAACCTAAATACTCAGAAATATATATGTTGCTGTCCGAGCCCCCCGGGACAACAACACAAATCTTAGTATTGCATCAACAAAATAAGAAACAATTCCGTGCTCGCCAAATAATTCGAAAGTAGCTGCTGAGCCAGAACGGCTTTTTGCAAAATGCGCGGAAATTGTATTTTAACGAGATCAGTCGAGGACACTTTTGTATCTGTCGGGTTCAATATTCTTCGTGACATACTATGTATAGCGTAAGTTCACAAGATCCTGCTGTTTTGCAGTATTGATGCAGTTATTTTTTAAAACAAAATCGCGAACATGGAACATTGTTCAGTAATGCCCAAACTACAGGTTTTATTTTTTCCCCGCTGGTAAGGCAGTCAGCAACTTCAAAATTTTGCAGAACATTTTCACACATTAAGTTAACAATTGTGGCAAATAATATTATCGAGTATGATAGAAACGCAAAGAAAAAATGTAAGGGCACGTCTAAGAAACATGAATGAAAACTTACATGAAAAGAAAAAATGCCTTTGCTTTTCGCGCCATTCGTAAGTGATTTCCTTTGGCCCTGACGTTTTCTGCGCACCGTTTTCGTTAAGTGTCACTTGTTTAATAGAGAATATTGTTTCTTGTAATCATGATGACAAAACATTGCATAAAGACGAGGGACATGCTGAAAACAAAAAAAGAACGGGTGCTGCTCGCAACAAAGTTTAATGACATACGAATTGGGAAAACATGCAGCTGCAATAAATAAATAAATAAATAAATAAATAAATAAATAAATAAATAAATAAATAAATAAATAAATATATGGTAATGTGATACACAATACAGGCGGTTACATTGCTCCCGTCATCGCAATGTGCCCTCAAGATAATTTCCGATCGGACAGGGCTATCGAAGGCTGGTTGACGTATTCCTTGCTTTTTCGCGCAATATGCGCTCACTCAACAACTAAGCTGTTCAGATCTCTGTGCTTGTAGAGAACCGCAGCCTTATTGAAATTCGACGAACACGTACTCCTTTTCCCTTTCCACGGGATATGCAGGCGGCGCCTCATTACTAAGCACTTACCATACTTTTTTCATCACAGTCGACCTCCACTCATCCCACTAAAACCCTCCGAATCGTTTTTCGCCCCATAATTGGCTTTTTACGTTGTTTTAATTTCCGCAGGGGACAAAACTAGCCATGGACGGCAATGAGCAGACACGTTTTCGTCGAACTTTCACCTATAGAGACATAGGTGGCGCGCTGTGCGATTCAAGACGGCGCCCGGAGGAGGGTCAACCCGCTTATTAGCATAGGAACAGACAGGACGTGCGGACGTATGGCCCGTGCCTCTTTCACCAGATGAAGTCATGAGCTGCACTGAAATGTATATGAAACAAAAGTACTTTCCCATACCATGGAAAGTGCTAAGTGCTCGCCACCTAGTTATTTTCCGCAGTGTGAAAGGTTATATTTCAGCTCCGCTACCGTGCATCAACGATGCTTTGCGAAATCCTGTGCATACTACAGAAAACTGCATGAGCTATAATTGACGTATGAACTGAACGGCAATCCGAGGTAGTACGTAAACAGCCGCTAGCGAGTAGCGCCATCGCTTCTGCACGGGATCGCATGTTTAACGTGGTGATGGTTTGCAAACATATTACGCCGTCGTTTTTACTTGCGCAGTCAGGAACGCGGAGTTACTTCTTCAACGGAACACAAAAATTTCACATCCTACTCAGAAGCGCTTGAGTGACAGCCATGCTCAGACTCTATAGCCGTTGTGCAGGTTCAATCAGCACGATTGAAACATGAATCGTATGCTTTTCGTATGTGCGGCGTCGAATTCTTCGACGTTGCTAAAATTCGTGGAACAACAATGCCGTTCGGAAGGCACCGGTGAAGTATAGGAGAAGTTAGCCGAAATATTGTGGCCGTTACTGCACATTTCGTCGCTCTAACGATTTCGCTTCGCTGGTCGACTTCGAGCGTGTTGGCGGCATGCGGCGCTTCATAATACCAACAATAATTGGGCTGCATGCAATGCACAACAAGAACAAGGGTTTACTTTGATCTCTGCTCAAGGATATGATACATTAAAAATAAAAGTCGAAGTGACACACGAGTGTGAAAAAACATTCACGCACGAGGGGACGAAGTGCGCCTCGCTCCTCGTGAGTTATCAGCTGATCGTTCATCGTCGCTGTCACTCTCGGTGCTTTCACAGCCT